>JANPWX010000064.1:4318922-4408922 GCA_024734555.1 Trochalopteron elliotii
CCCCCCCCGCCGGCAGCCAGCGGAGAGAGGCCGGTCGGCGCGAGCCTGGCACGGGAGGGCCCCGCACCGGCCCCGCGCCCCGGAACAGCCGGTAGTAGCCGTTTTTTTCCTCCCTCTTCTCCCTCTCCCTCGCCTCTTTCCGCCCGGCTTTGTGTGAAGTTTGCGGCACATTGCAGATGAGCCCTTAGCGGCGAGAGGAGCCTATTGTTCCCCGCCAGGAACTGCTTGCTGGGGCTGTGCTGGCTTTTGCCTTTGGAGCTGCCTCCTGCAGTACCGGAACCGGCCTCCGGGGCCCGCTGTGTCGCGCTCTCGTCCAGGCAGAAGCACGGCGGCCTCAGATCTTTTTGTCTGAGCGAGAAGAGAAGTGAATCCCGCTGCCGCCGCCACCGCCGCCGCCGCCGTAGCTGTACAGTGTGTGTGTGTAAGGGAGCGAGCGAGGGAGCGAGCGAGCGAGGGAGGGAGATCGCATGGAGCCGCGGCTGTAACACACACACACTGTCAATACCTCACTCCGGCTCCCCCCCCGCCCCACCACAACAGTAACCCAATTCATTGTGTGATCCAGCAGCACCATGTTGAGTCTCATGTGCAGGCTGGATCGGCTGGGTTTGTGGTGCTGAGAGAGGCAGCAGCCGCGGGAGGAGGAATTACTGAGAGGTGCCCCTCTCCCTCCCTGCCTCTTCGCCCGTGTGTTGTGTGGAGACAGGACTCGCAATTACCACACTCTCGGGGCTCCCTTATTCCTTTTAAACTTTTTTTTAAACAAGCCCCTCTCCATGGCTGATCCCCGGCCGAGCACGGGCACCTGGGTCTCTTAAAGACAAGGAGGAGCCGGGGATTGTTGTTGTTGTTGTCGGCCGTTTTTTTTTTTTAATTGGATTTTTTTTTTTACGAGAACCTTTTTTATTACAAAAATGGCAAATTCGACGGGTAAAAACCACGCAGACCAGCGGAGAAAGGGACTCGCTTTCCTGGACGAGCTGCGGCAGTTTCACCACAGCAGAGGGTGAGGAAAATGGGGAGATGGAACGGGAGGGGGGGAGGCTTTTAAATCGACCAGATCCAACTTCCAGCCCCTTCCCTGAAGGACACGGCAGCCCCAGCGAGGGGAGAAAAGGGGGCAGAGCTGACAAGTTGTGGTGTTTTGTGTGTATCTCCTTTGGCAGGTCTCCTTTTAAGAAGATCCCCGTGGTGGGTGGGAAAGAGCTGGATCTTCACGCTCTCTATACCAGAGTCACCACTTTAGGCGGATTTGGGAAGGTGAGTGGAAGTTTTAATTTGGGTTTCCCTCCCACTAACCTCTTCCCAAAAGTCTCCTCTGACCCTCGGGGGTGGCGGGGGGAGCCGGGGTGGCCGGGAACCGTCCTATTTAAAGCCGGTTAGAGAAGGTGGGGGGTGGAAGGAGGAAGCGAGCAGATAGGCAGGTTGGTGGCTCGGCCTTGTCGGCGGAGCGATGGAAAGGGGACCTGGGGGTACGGCGCGCACCCCACTCCTGCCTCCTCCGCCTCCACCGGACCCCCTCGCCCATGCCCCCCTCCCGCGGGAAGGCGAGGGGGGAGCAGGGAGCTGCTGGGCGGCGAGAGCAGGCTTCTTTCGGCTGTGGTGGCAGCTCTGTGCGTGTCTCTCTTGCAGAGGGAGAGACAGAGGAGAGTCTGAGTGCAGTTTTAGTGCAACTCAAAATTAGCGGGCATGTTTAACATCGATAATCGGCACGGAGCATGGGCTAGGGAACGATTCTCGCAGCCGGGGGGGGGCCGGGCGCTGCCCTCCGAGCCCTTGCCGGGGAAAAATAACAAAAGGGGCACCCAAGACGGTGTGTAATCAAATAGCCATCTTTAGGCTTCAAGGCTGGGGACAGAAATGTAGGCCTCAAAAGAAAGGCCTCTGTGTGTCTGTGGATCTGTGTTGAGGGGACCCCCCGGGCCGGCGCCCCCGCGCCCCGCAGCCCAGGGGGCGCCCCCCGCCAGCACTTCCCTGCATTATTTTAAACTTCTTTGGGTTTTTAACGGACCGCGTTAGGATTTAAAAGGGGGCGACAGAGGGACTCCCGATTGGTTATTGTCCAGGCAGTAAAAACAAAAACAAACAAACCCCAAAACAATACCACCACTCCCGGCAGTTCCCCCCGATAAAAATAAGGTGTATGTTAAAAAATAAATGCAGTAAAAGACCCCTGAGAAGCGGGATTATTCCCGAAAGGGGAATACTACCGACTGTCAGTAAAATATATAGTCCTAAATCCCATATACATTCATGTTTGTTTCTTTTTATATATTCATCTATTTGCTTCATGGCAGCCTGTGTTTTTTTTTGTGATGTTCGCTGTCAGCAACATGTTTACGTGTACGTTGTGTATCTCGGCTTGTGTGTTGTTTTTGACAGGTATCAGAGAAGAATCAGTGGGGAGAAATTGTAGAAGAGTTTAACTTTCCCAGAAGTTGTTCTAACGCTGCCTTCGCTTTAAAACAGTATTACTTGCGGTGAGTGCTATCAAGCTGTTGCAGTAGTATTTTTGAGTGCGGGGTTATATTTAGTTTTCAGTGTGTGCAATAATAAAAATACCCCTCCTCTTTTAAAATGCTATTTAAAAAAGTAGAAAAGAACTTGTAATTCCTTTCCTGTCTGGTGCAGTGATCAGTTAAAGGTGATTCTGTTTTGTAGTTATTTTTATTTTACATGTGCAAGCTTTAAACTTTGAAGGGATCCCAAGTACATAAACAGTATATGTCAGAGGCCATTTTTTTGACTGTTTTAGAATGACGGTACTAAAGGACTGTTACTAAGAGATCGTGTTATTGTAGTTATAGAAACTTAGGTTAATATTTGGAGCACTGAAATGTGTTGATATATGTAAATTTGTTTACTGCTTAGTGGGGTCAGACGTGTTATAAAAACACATCTGCAGGAAGGTAGACTGTTTTGCACAAATTATATTGTTATCAATTACCAGCAGCATATATTATTCTTTTCTATTTTAGAGTAAAAAGAGCTAAATAATCTTTTTATTACTTGTAAAATAGTAAATTTCTGCAGGTTTTAAAAATAAGATTGCATTCCTTGGAAATGATACAGGTTTTTTTTTTTGTGATACAGGTTATTTTTCATTGTAGCATGGAGTTCATACTGAATATTTTAAATTACTATGTATGGTACTATTCATTTACTAGATTACTTTTTAAAAATTAATTTTTATTAAGTTTGGGTGATTATTCTTTGTGGAAAAGATTTTTAGATGATTGTATATATAGTTGTTTTAGATGCTATGTATATGGATACTTTCATTTAGAATGAAGTTATATGCATGTTGGTTAAGGGATGTAATTTTTTGTTTCTGAATTATAAATATGATATTTTTTCATTGCAGTTAATGATAACATAGATGTTCAGTATGTACAAAATATAAGTATGGGCTTTTGGATTTCTGTTTGGGTGAGCTGAGTATACACAAGCTTTATCTGTCTTTAGTTTGGCCTTCTGAATTAGGAAATGCAGTAATTGTACAGGTGCACTTTCTATTGGTTGTCCTAGATTGACTTCCAGCTTGAAGCTGTAGAGTTCATAGCACAGTGGAGCAGTTATTGAGTTACAGTGATGTCTGGAAAACCTTAGTCAGATATTTGTAGTAACTGAAATTTTGGGGTTTTTTTTGGTGGTGGCATATGATTGCTTTAAGATCCAGGTTATGAAAAGAAACTGCCATTGTTAATAGCTTTAGTAGTGTTTATGACTGGTGGCAGGCCTAGAATTTAAGTGGGAAGCTTGCTTTAGGATATCCTTCCCTCTTTTTTTTTTTTATTTTTTTCCCCTCCTCTCCTACACAGTATTGAGATAGTGTTGCTGAAGATGTGTCACATCACAGAAAGCAGTTTTTTGCTTCTTGAGTTTTTCTGTTGGACCATGTAATTTGTTAGTTGACTAGATTTCACATATAATTTGCGAAATGATAGTCTTTTTGTTTTTACCCTTTTATTTCTATTTCCATATTTTGTAAGTGTTTGAATGGCCTGACTTTTTACAGTAGAAGATTATATGTCATTTTTGTTTTCATGTGTATTTTGAGAGTGATTATATGCTGTGACAGTTAACACAATTAATGTTAATTTAGCCTTCTAATGACTATTAATTTTTAATAAGGTATTACTTTTTAAATTAGAATCAGACATACAAAAATGTTATTTTTATTATTGGCATACTGGTATTGACATTATTTAAAATATAGTTGTTGAATACATGTATAACTGATAACATGAAAATAATTTAAATGCTTTTTGTTTATTTGGAATTTAGGAAAAAAGTTGATAAATGTTTAAGATGAAGAATCTTAAAAATGTCTTTATCATAATCTCTGTGATTAAGCCATTCTGAAATAAACTATCAAGGTTGTTGGTTGTGGGGTGGACTGATTTTTAGTGATCATTTCTGGTTTTGTTTGGTTTTATTTCTTCTGAATTGCTGCTTTACTCACTGTTGCTTCTCATATAATCTAAGTTGGATGTGAACTGTTTCCCAGCTGAGTTCACCTTCTTCCATGTGCAGTAATAAGACTGTATGTACACATCTCTCTGCTAGGTTAACATTTGTTTAGCTTTAACCTAGAAGGTGTAAGGAGGACAGTATATGGTTCTAGGGAAAGAAAAGAATGCTCTAATAATAAATTTGTTAAAAGGATCTAGCTTATCTGTGTTGAAGAACATAATCTGAGGTTTCTTACAAGGCTAGATTTGAATGAACTGCTGAGCAGTTACCCTTGGAAAACAAAAAGTGTGTCTTGTGAACCTCAGGTATGACTATAATCTTGGCCTCACTACTGTAATTACTTTCCAAGCAAAGCCAGACAAATTGAGGCCTATCAACTTTTATTTCAATTTTTATCCAGTCGTATGTCATGTGTACTGTAAAGTGAGGGATATGCATGGCAGATGGGGACCCTGTTGAATTCAGAGGGATTCAGTACTGTGCACCTGCATGAATCTGTGGGATGGTTTGTGGTGAAAGTTGCTTCTTTCTACGGAACATCTGGCATAGTGTGTTGACTGATAGAAGATCTCAAGCTGCATGGACCACTTGCTCATTTTGCTGTGTTGCCACTAATAAGGCTGCAATTTTTACTTAAACTTGCTATGTAAACAAATTAGAAAATTGATTTATTTGTGTGAGGTCAGTAGTCCTGTTGGCTTGATGAAACTGAATGTTTTGCGAAACTGCCATTAGGTTATGGCATTTCTTGAGGCAGTTCTTGAGGTGTGTATTTTTGGTTAAATAACTTTTTAATTTGACTATTCTGGAATTTTGCTGTGTGTCTTTGGGAATCTATGTTAAGCTTCATTAAAGAAGTGAATTGTTTAAATTTGCCATACAATTCCAATAGGTTTTATGATGAGTGATGGTTGAATACATGATAACCTATCTACCCCTTCTCCCTTGCACTGCCCTCCCTTTTCTCTCACTGAAAAAAGTAATTTATAATAGGGAAAGTCTGAACCATTCAAACTTAGTGCCTCTTTTGCTTTGAGCTGTCTTACAGGTGAAGTAATTTATGCACTGTGGTTGTTAGCAAGCAGTCAAAAGCCACAGTGCCAATAACCATTGATAGACTGTACTTGTTAATGTAGTTCTCTAAGACTTTACAGCAACAGAGAGTGTCATTCCTTTGGATGTAGTGCAGATTGGAGGTATCATTTCAGCTGAGGTTCATTTCAATTAGTAAAGCATTTTCTAAATGCTTCTTGAAAAATAATTTTGTAATGTTAATGAAAATATTTTAGTATGGGGTAATACGTGTAAACATCAGTAATGTGTAAACATCAGTAATGTGGACATACATTTATGTTTTTGATGGTAAACACCCAGTGGGGTAAAAAGAAAGCTAACATGGAATATAGCCTATTTTATATCCTATTGGTTGATTACATTACAGTCCTGCAAAGAATTGGGCTGATGTGATCTCATGTGTTGGTATAAGGTTCATGTGGTGTAAGGTTTTCATGTGAGTGCAGGCGATACATTTATTTCTGTTGTGGATCTTCATCTATTTTGGGGGAGTGAGAGACCTCGTAAGCTTAAATGAGTGAATGAAGTATGCCTAACTGAACTGGAAACCAGTTTGCTTTTCAAAGTTATTTATGTACATTAAGATAAATGATACGAAAAAACTAGTTGTAAGGTAAAATAAGTTTGTCTTAGTTTTGCAGAGAATTCCTGAAAGGTGGACAGCACATGCATATTGTAAGCTTTTGGCAAACGTAGTAGTAATTAGCTAATAATAGTTTAAGGTGAATAAAAATTTTCTGTTGTAAATATTGGGGAGATAAGGGGAAGTGAAATGGAGAGGAAAGTGATCAGTTCATAAATGAGAAGTTGCATAAAGTTATTATTAAGACAAGCCATTATGCTGAATTTCCTGAAATTCCATATATAGTAGGATGAAAAACAGTGAGCAGTTAAAAATCAGAACCATATGAAGTAGTTATTGATGACAAATAGAGGGGGTTCTTGAAAGATCTGAAGATATTTATAAGTCATTTGATCTTCAAGATGCCTCTAAGAAATTAAACAATAGTACTGATTTCTAAAAAAAAAAATAAAGGGGGAAAGAAAAAAAAAAGCATGAGCCTAAGAACTTGATAAAAGGGATTCTGTTCTTAGTAATATAATGGCAAAAATATCAGGGAAGCAATAATAAGAAGCCTGGAATTTTCTAAGCAAAAATTACTTTAAGAGAGGTTTTTTGTTATTCTTGCTTAGTGTTTAAAATTAGGATCTGATACTGCAACAGCATCTGCACACAGTTCAGTGAGTATGGAGAAGTACAGGATTGGCTTGTTTGCCAGATCTGATTGCAGATTCAGGGCCTCAGTAAATGAATAGAAAGTTGTAGCTGTAGTAAAATTTTACATATTTTCTGAAATTCAAATACATCTCAGAATCTCTTGTTAAGAGATTATGTATGGATATGGATGGTCGTCTTATTGAAAAATTGGATGAAGGACCATAAACAGAAATAGAAGGAAGTATAAAGAATAGATGTGGTGAGTCACAGCAGTTTTAGGTGCTAAAAGAGTATCATCAGTGCTTACATATGCACGTAGTAATACGAGTTTAGCCATTTTAGGTATATTTAGTGTCTGCTTTGCTTAACTTTATGAGAGGTTGAATACTACACTTGCAGCATTAGCAGGCAATGATAGAAGAGTTAAACACAAGTCAGGGCAGAGAAGAAAAGGTAATCTAAAGAAATTAAGCACATTGTTGGAAAGTACAAATGAGATTTAGTTGGAAAAATGCAAGCTAAAACAGTCGAGGGCCCGTAATCCAAAACAGGTATTCATTGTGAGGGAATAACCTGGAAAGCAGTATTGCTGAAAAAGGGATAGGAGTGATACCATGGGCCTGATAATCCTGTCAGTTGTGTGAACCTAACTCCCTTTCATATGAAAGGGATTTGTGCATGCTTCTGACAGGAAGGACAGGCCCCAATTTGCAATATGATATAGAGACTTTGTAAAATTCAGAATGAGTTTATGTTGCATCCACAGTGGCATTGAGCAAACATCAGACAAATGGGAGGTGGATTATTGTACAAGATTATGGGACTGTTTGGAGTAGCGTTTTACTTCAGAGTCTGTGCAACAGGTGGAGTAACTTAACAAACTTAGAGAAGAGCAACAAAATGTTAAGAAAGCTGAAGGGACTAATTGATTTAAAAAAATATATATATATTTGATAAATAAATATGTTTTGCTAGGCTCAATTAACAGTTTGTGTGAGAACGGGAAATAAAATCTTCCAAGCGTTTTGAAGGGTCTAAACAGTTAAAAGGGAGATAATTTTGAATAAAATAAGAGGTTGTGTTAGTGTGTAAGATGAGATGAAACTGAAGGAGAAAATTCAGAGCAGACAGCAGCACAACCCTCCCCAAGATATACCTGAATACCTTCTGGTATGAATAGCTTGCCAAGGAGAGTATGGGGGAACCCCCGCACCAATACATGTGCAACAGGTAATGAGCCAGGAGTGGCATAGAGAAAGAGACCTGCTGACCCTACAGGTTTTGTCCATCCTTGAATAATGCCATAATGAAGGTTTTCATCTTGCATGCCTATGGACTTGACTTTGTGGAATCTTTTGCACTTAATTTTGTCCCAAATTCTGCAGTCACTGGCAAGACAGGAAACAAATACATGGATGACATTTTTACGATTTCTTCTTAAAACTTGCTTTCCCTCCTCAAGACAAAAACTGTAATGCATGTTTCAGTCGAGTGTCTAAGGCCTTTCTTTTAAAGCCTGAAGTGAATATTTTACATAGAGTTGAAGGGGAAATTTTGTTTTAGTTGTACTGAATCATACAGCCAACATGCAAACAAGACTAGTTACTGTTCATGCAATAAAGCTTTATTTAGGGAAATTAAATATGTTGGTTGTTAAAATCTCAGAATGTCTCTCAATAGAAGTTACTTATTGGAATGGATGTGGTCTTGTCAGGGTTGCTGGGAATCTGCTCAAAGGAAAACAGAAGTTTTATAATATGTTTGCGTTGGGACTCATCTGAGGGGAGCGAGCAGCCGGTGAAAGGGGACATAGTTACCTTAAAATTGCTCTTTGTTAGAATTACATTGTGATCCCAGTTTACTGTGCAGATGAGCTTGGCCTCTGTCAAAGTTCCTCAGCTTTTCCTTCAGAGAGTAAACTCCTTTTTACTGCTGGTAAATGTAGTGAAAAATTAGTGTGATGAACATTAATGTATTTTCCTGATTATTTTCTTTTTGTAGAAATTACCTAAGTTGCTGCTGTTACACTGAAGTACATTGGTTTATTTGGGGAGGGGTGAATATTTTTCTTCAGTTTTAATTCAGAATTCTTATTGTTTAACTTGAAAGCTTATGTGGGCAGGTGTCAGAACTAATAATCTACAAAGAGCAAGTTTCTGGCAACACTGTAATAACTGTGGTGACTTTTAGGACCTACTAAATCTTCCAAGAATTGGTGGAAACTTATTTAAGGCCATTTGCTATTCTTAAACCAAAACAGTATTTAAATTAATTTATGCCTTCAAATTATTAGTATCTGTTGTAATGTCTTAGGTTTGAATGAATGCTAAGCTAATTACAATATGATCAAGAATGCCTATGGAGTGCAAAGGTTCTTTTCTCGTGAAATTGAATAGGCCTAGGTTAAGAAAAGTTGGTTTGGTTTTGGTTGTTTTTTTGTTTGTTTGATTTTATTCTGGAGCTAGTAGGCTTTAATTACCTTGCTTATTTGCAGATAAACCTCAATAGATAAGACTTTCATACTCATTTTTTTCTTTCTTTCTTAACCCTTTCCCCACTTTTCCCAGCAGTGAGATAAAGAAATACAATTTGTTAGTTTTTACAGGTGAGGTACCAGAGGTACACAGAGGTTCAGGTTTTTACTTTGAGAGTGCATGTCAAATAAGATGAAACCCAAATACATAAAAGCCAATTGTTTTTATAATAATCCAGTTTTAATTGTTAATAATGGTTTTTATAGAATCCTGTTTTAATCCAGTTGATAATTGTTTTTTAAAAAAAAATTTCTGACAGGAGAATTTCTTCATTTTCAGCCTTAGTTAAACTATCCATAAAACGAGGCTACTATTACTGTCTTTTAAAATTCCTCTTTAATCAATAGCTGAGAAATCCCGTTTTATTTTTCCAACAGTGCTCATGTTATGTTCTGTGAATTGGAGAACTGAGAACTAAATGTGTAAGATCATGAGAATGAGCTGTTTGTATTTTGTTTTAAAATGGTAGTTCTGAGTGTCAGACAAGTGTTTTACAGCTTAAATGGGACTGCTTGGAGTTACTGTAGTATGAGTCCACATTATTGCAGGTCAGCACAGTTCACAGAGGGGATTGGGTATGGGCAGGAGATCCCATCACATGATCTTTTTCCTGGTTACCAGGCTGATACATATTGATTCTATGGCCTTACTTAAATCATTTGCAATCTTTTTATTCGTGTTTATAAAGTGGCTATACTGATGTTTGTTTACCTATCTCAAAGGGAAGAAGTGTGAGACTGTAAGCTCTTTAATGCAGGTTTGTGTCTCTTCATGCTTCCATGTCATATCTTAAATATTTGAAAATGAATATAGATTAGGAATATATGGGGAAAATAAAACTATTCATAAGGTTGTTTGCCCTCTACAGTGTTGAGAAGCAGAAAATACAGCACAGATGAGGGGAAGAGCAATCTTTATTCCTTAGGGAATAAATAAACTTGGGATACCTAAGCGCAGAAATATTGAAACAGTTGAAAGAAAGAAGCTTATCTTGAGAAAGGATAATAAAACAGCAAGATGGTACCAAGAATAGTGAGCTTAGGCTTTGCCTGAAGTACTAGATTAGTGGGCTAGGTACCACATCTCAAATACAGTCTCCTTGGAGCAACAAGTTCAAGTCTTAGCCAGACCTGAATTACATTTTAAGCAGGAAAGTAGTGTAGCTGAGTACTCCACTTTTGTTTTCTGATCTTTAAACTGAATGTGCATGCATTTATTTTAACTCCAGATAAATTGTAGCAAGGCAGCTATGCTGCAAGAGAATCACATATAATAGAGGGTAGTTTTGTTGAATGATGCACTGGAGCATGTTTGTAAGAGTGAACTGTCTTCACGCTGTTTTCTGTTGGTGTGGGAGGAGCAACTGTTGAGATTATTAATCTCTCAGAATAATTTACAGTGTTATTTGTCAATCCATAGCTGCTTAAGATACATAAAAATCTTGTGAAGTAGGGCAGTCACTCTGTTTCAGAAACCTTTTCTCTTAGAGTTTGGTGGACTTTTGACATGACTGCTGAAGTTTAGATGGACCATACTTATGGCTGTGTGTGTTTCTTCATTGTTACGTGCTGTGACGTATCCTGGTTGGCCTCTGCCTCCCAGTCCAAAGGTTGCTGTGCTTCCATGATAAACCACGTGCAGAGATTCTCAGGTCCGTAGATCACCAAATTGTGTGACTAACTTTGAGTATCTCTGTTCAATTTCTTTGGAGTGCAGTAACAACCTGCATTACTGGAACATAATGTATTGGGGGAACTTTCAGTTTGGTGTACATCCCAGGGGCTTAATTAAGCTAAATGAAAATAGTTTACTCTGGAGGTAAATCTAGCATGTTTTGAGGATATTAATAATTATTATTGTGTAGGATAGATGTAGAACTATGTGTATGAGTTAGTTTGTCTTTCAAATCTATGTATTAGAAGAAAACTTGTGGAAAAACTCTCAGGAGCAGTTCTTCCCTTACCTGATTATTTTGGTCAGGGGTGTCCATTTTCTAGTGACCTCCATGAAATGATGTAGAATCCAGGCACTGGCCAGGTAAACAGTGCCATGTTACAGAATTCACAGATGTCCTCTATAATTTTGAGATGATAGTATGGCTCTGAAATGCTGTAGATTACAAAGCTGCTTTTTACTCTGCCATACCATTTATGAAACCCCAGGAAAATTAAAATTTCTAACAGTACATATTCATATAATGCTGCAGTTTACAGTAAATACCTGAAAAAATCAGGAATTGCATCGTGTAAGTATGAATGTGCAACTGTAACTGTGTTTCTAGAGAATATTCATTACAGTAGAGCCTTGTGCTCTCTGTGAGAAAGGGGAATAAATTCCATGGCAGTATTAATCTGTTGTAGCAATGTACACATAATTCTGACTCATCATTCAATGTGGTAATTGATTAATCTTAATATTAGCTATTTCTGAAGAGGTGTTGAATTTGCTTTCTGGGCATCTGTTCTCCACTGTCTGGCCTTCCATGGTGTTACCCACGTAGGCCAAATGGGAAATCCTTTTCTTTGGCCTGTGGACTGAGGGGGATTCACCGTTGAGATACTGTTTATCCTGACTGTGTAGCTCTGTCTCTCATTTTCTTCTAATCATCATCTTCTCAATCTTTTGACTACAGGCCATAATTCATTCTCTGTTCCTTGTCCCCTTGATGTCTGTACCCATTGACTGCACATGGGATATTTATTGTAATCAAATGAATTTCTAATTGTAAGAAAATTGAAGGAAAAAAAAGGATGTATGCAGGTAAAAGGGTAAGAGGACAAAGCACTAAATGTCAGGTGCCTAGCAACAGTAAAATACAGAATTTTACAGCAAAACACTAATAGGTTCTGTGGTACCTGAAAAACAAATTCTGCAGCTGTGGGCATGCTGCATTCACAGGATCCAGATGAATGTATAAAGGGTATTTCACACACCTGAAAAATACGTTTTCAGGTACTTTGCAGGACCTAGTCAGGCATTATAGCATTGAGTACATTTTGCCTGTTCTTCCAAGGTCATTTTTGTAATTCTGAGGCATAGAAATACAATTTTTTAATTTTTTTTTTTTTTTGTGAAAATATTGTTTCTGAGCAGAGGCATGTGCAATGGCTGACCCCTGTAGTGAAATACTGTGTGTATTCAGTACTGGGTTTGAAGAGTATACAGGGCCCTTACAACCATGCAGCTTGGAACACTTTTAGTAAGTGGAGTTTTTGGGTATTCTTTTTCCCCCTAAATACTTCAAATTATTGTATTTCCTTCCAACTTTGCTGAACTTTTTATCCTGTTTAATGACATGTGCTTCACTGTTTATGTAACATGAAGTTATTCATTAGAAAGGTGTTACGTTAGTCAATGCATATGGTATAATAGTAAAAAGGTAAAAGGTTAGAAAATCAAAATAAAATACTTGGTGCCAATGATTTAGTCATGTTTAGTGTTGTTTCATTAATATGTCCTGTAGTTAATATGCTGTTGTTACTGAAATGTAGTTACGTTCCTAGAAAGGTAGGTTTTGTGATAGATAAATGCAGTGGGCTTTTCTGCTTAGATTTTTGTATTACCAGTATAAAAATCTCATCATTCTGGAGTAGCTTTCATTCTCCTAATAAGCAGTTTAATTGTATTGCAAGTAGGATTAGTCCAGCTGTTGAAGAAAGTGCTTCTTAAGATCAAATTTGTAGAATTTGTGCTTCCTTGAAGTTGGGCTGAAATTGGTGGCATCCTGTGTCAGTTCTGCAGTGCACTTGTAAAGGTCAGGTGTGTGACATCTGCACCATGTATATTAACACAGAATGTGCCTGCCTTAGCAAGGGTAGAAAGTAAACCAGTGAAGTCAATAAAGATACATTCAAAACTTAGAATACTGAAATTGGTGTAAAGACTCTTTATTAGTTGCTTTCAGGAGGTCTTTCCATCTAACCAAAACTTGCAACTTTGGCGGTTGTTACCCTTTTAAGGGGGTTGTGAAAGTTACAGGTTTTGTTTTTCATATGTGTAAACTAATAGAAGTTTGTTTTCCTTGGTGGGGAAAGTGAGCTGCATACCTTAAGTAAGAAAAACAAAAAGCTATTTCCATTATTTCTTATTTTCAGAAACTTACCCAAGAGTTTATTTATTTGTATTGTTTTCAGTGGTATAGTGTAATCCCTAGTATTGCTGATTTCTGGTATTGACAGTATCAAAATAAATATGATTAATTTTTTTTTTATATTGTGGAAATAATGGTGGAAAGTTACAGTCTAATGGACACAAGATAAATATAATTGTCACATATCATATAACATACAGTAACAATATAAATAGGTGGGATTGTGGACCTGATTGCCTTACTGGATGAGTCTTTAAAAGGTGCCCAATACAAGATTGTACTGTAGAAGGGCAGCAGGGGGAAGTGACTCCCCTGTCTTTTTCCTCAAGGCTTTTTTTGGCTCAGATGGTGTGTGCTTGCTATGGTTTGTGGCGTCAGAGACTTCATGTATTTCTTGACTTAACAGCTGCCCATTGCAAAGACACACATCTCCTGAGCAGGCAGGCAGCTGGTGCACATGTGCAGCTTGGGGGATGTAAGGTGCACAGGTGCTGCGGGGCTGCTGGCCTGGCAGGAGACACTTGTACTCCGAATAGTCAGGTACCCAGCTGGAGGCTCATGCCAACTCTGTGGGCCAGATAAAACACTGCTGCTTCTCAGTCACCTGTAGGCCAAGAGAGAGGGAAGACAAGCTGTTTGGAGGTATTTTAATGAGAGCAGGAGAGGAGACCTTTTGTGCATAGGTAGTTGAACTGCAAACAGAGGAAATACGAATGTTGTGTGTGCTGGGTGCATTCATGCACTGGGTCACAGAACAGGAATGGGAATTTTGGAGAGAGCACTCTTGGGATGGGCAGATGGAGTAGATACTGTAGAAGGAAAAGGAGGGGTTATGTAATCAAATTCTGAGAAGTTACTCTTTAATAGTCAACTCCCTCATTTTAATTGTTCACTGAATATTAATTGACTTGTTGCCCAGATGCTGGGTCGCTGCTGAGTGAAGACTGTCATTTGTAAAGTACTGAGTTGCACCATCTGCTTTCCTGCAGTGAGGTTCTGATTTACTGGTACAAGCCTTAGAGTGGTTTCTTCTGTGTCTTTGCTTGCACTACCAGTGCTGCATGTGCAGAATTCATTTCTGTTCTGTTAGTTTATATTTTTTCATTAATACTGAATTTACCTTTTTCATTTTGGTTTAAAAAAAAATCTACCATCATCACAATTACTGTTACTTCTATCCTTATATTAAAATATTGTAAGGGCATAAAATTGCATATAATCAAATAAAGGATTTTATCTGTTCCTTAAATAGCTTGCAGGGAGAAAGGCCTCATCTTGGAAAATAGTTTTTCATGGGCATTGCTGCACTTGAGAAAGCTAAGAAAGTTACCATTGTGGAACAATGAAAATTTCTTCAAATGCTATTGTCACTTTGAGAAAATTAGTAATGTCTATGTATACTTCATTTTGTATATTGATTATATAAGAAGTGAACACATTTTATTGTCTATATATGTCTGGAGAGAGCATATACAAGTCTGGATGTCAGCTTAAGTTTGGGATAGATGGCATAGATTTCCTGTCCCAATTCTAATGCTGCATATATGTTAAGAAAAAATTTTCAACAAGAGAAAAAGATTTAATGGAGCAAAAATTCCAAAACTCTAATAATATTTTAATACCTACCAACACAAAGGTTTAGAGACCAAGTTTGGATCACACAGGTGGAAGTAGGTGCAAAGTACTGTTTCTTTATGACATTTCCTGATCATACGTGATACAAAACTGTTGCCTGTCCTGGGCCTTAGGCTTGTGCAGTTTAAGACAGCTTTTAAACTCAGCCTTCTCTAAGCAAAATACATAAAATGGCTGTTGTTTAAAACTGCTCCAAGTTATGGAATGTAAGTTGCTCTGATCAAAACAATTAGTGAGTAGAGGGCAAGTGAATCAGTCAAAAATGTAGACAGACTGTTTTTCATGCAGCTCTGCAATTTCTACTATATTAGACAGATACCATCATCCTGCTACATAGACTTCGATTCTGTGATGATTGGAGTTTCTTTGGAATTGGATTGGCATAGCTATTAATTGCTATTTTTTTACTAAAGATAATGTAAATTTGTGTTTACAGTAGTGCTTATTGCCACTCTGCTTTGAGCTGTCAGCCACACTTATATTTCCAGAGAATAAAAGCGACACATTGTTTAAAAGGAGTACATAATCTCCTTTCTCTACCCCTTGTCCTACCTCAGTGCATAGAGGAGGGTAAAAAGAACATAGGTCATCATTCTGGCTTGCTTATGTACATCAGAAGTTATTGCTGTTATCTTAAATAGCAGCTTGTGGTATCCCTTTTCAAGCAGACAGTCCTGCTGTCGCTTGAGTGGCTGCTGTGCTGCTGGCGTTGGCCCCCAGTAGTGATATGGCTACGGCTAATGATAAAAGCTCTGCTTTTAGGGTTGTGGTGGTGCTGAGGACTGGTGATGTTTTTAATTGAGATCTACTTTCATGGAGACCTGCATCAGGGTTCCATTGCTGCTAGAGACAAGCTAGCAGATTCTAGTCTTGAATTGCTTATTACTGCTGTTGTTTACTTATTTGTTTACTTTTAATCAAGTTTTGTAAGTTATTTGTATGGCCTTGTGGTTAATCTTCTGTAAAGAAAAGGTTTTTTTGTTTGCCTGCCTTTTAAATTTCTGGAGGCTGCCACTCTTTTGCAGAGAGGTCCCATTATAGACAAAGCAGGAAGAACAACACAAAGAATATAGATGAAAGGACTCCACATACTTAGACATGTATCAATCAAATATATATTCTTCACACCTTTTTAACTAGTTTTTACTGAATGTGGTCAAGTCTTGTCACTTAAGTAACTTTCAGGGCTTAACAGTTCTGTTGTCTCCTTGGAATTTTTTTACAAATGGAGATAAGTAGGGGGTTTGGAATCAGTATGATAAGAATGATTGATTAAATTAGTAAAACCTTCAGAAAGCATCATAGTAGTATGTGTGCAGATACTAAATGAGGAAGAGACAGAAAGATCAGAGGATCTTAGCGAGTTTTAAAATGGAGGTACATGATGATGATAGAGGTGGTTATTTCTCTGGTACTTTCAAGAAAGCTGAGTAGGAACATTTTGTTGGGAGTGGTCCTAGAATAGGAGAGCTTATGTAGTCATAGGTTGTCCTGTAGAGTGTTGTGTGTATATAGATTTTATATGCAAAAAGCATAATATTTGAGAGAATATTATGTACTGGTGATCAAGGAGATAATGATAGATTATAGAAATAAAGTAAAATAATAGAGTTCATCAAAGTAAGGGTGACGCCAAAATTTGCAGGTGAGGAGATGGGTAGATTTATGGAGTAGGGTGAGTGCAGAAGAGAGTGAATTATGCTTGAAAACGTCATCCTTGACCGTGACAAATTCTTGCATAATCAAAGCTACATAATCAAAGAAAATTATTTTAGTAGCATGAGGGTATTTGGTTAAAAGAGTACGAATAGCATGGAGTTAATAATAATTACACTAGAGTTGTGTTGGTTATTATGAGCAATATAAAACAGTTAAGGTTGAAAATAGAGTGTAAGAAATCAAGTGTAAAATGTGGAATTGTTAGGAAATTTTGTAGTGTACCATCAGTAAGGGAATGTCCTGGTTTGAGACAATGCCAGACCATGCAGTCACTCCAGGACAGGGAAGGGGAGAATCGTTGGTACAGTTCTGGACATTTTGTCAGAGAGGAAATAGAGAAGCGTTTGAAAAGAAATACTTTTCAATTAGATGCTACCAAGGCTCAAATCCTTGATAGGTGGGTCTCTCCTGTTGTGGGAAATGCCAAAAAAGATGATTAATTCCAGGAGCCATCTAGCAGGATATTTGAAGCATTATTTATGTAATGTTTTGTATTTACTTCCCTATAACCAAGTTAGTTAAGTTTCTGGAATTTGTTTTGTTGGTTGGTTATTTTGGTGTGTTGAGGTTGTTTTAAGCAGTTCAAATGGTATTTTTTTTTTAAAAAGAGTGTGTCAGAGGATGTATCAGTTTCTGTTCATTCTTTTTACTTTTTGAGTGTTATCTGTTGCTCTTATGGACCTCTATTAAGCACTGATCAGTTCAAAGACCACAGCTGTACTGCTTGGCAATAATCCAGCTCATGCTATACAAGGTAAGAACATCTTCCCTTAGAGGAAACAGATCCCATGGAAGTATGTTTGCTGCAGGATCATGCCAGTACTTACTTGTTGGATGTGACTGGCATTGTGGCTTTACTTTTTCTGTCTTATATCTCAGTCGTCATGCGTTTTTCTCATGTTCAAGTGTTAGCATGGATGTTAATTGAGGAATCAAAAAATATACAGACTCCATCATAAAAAACAGCTAAAGAGAGAGAACTAAGTGTTGATCAAAGTGTGAAAAGAGATCATCTGTGGGACTGATTTTCCCTCTAAACCTTTGTCTAAAAAAATAAATAGGTGTGCTTTTTATAAGTAACACTTAAGTTACTGAGCAAGTGGTTGGTCTTCCACCTTTTTTTCCTCTGTTATATTAGTGATTTAGAATTTTAAAACTGGTTCTCAGCTGTTGGCTGCCTCTTGGAATATTCTCTGTAGCACCCAGCTTTTCTTCAGTAATCACGGTTTAAGTGCAGTTAATGTGTGGAGTCACATTATGTTCCTTTTCCACTTGCATGTACTGTGACATGTAATTAGGGGGTTATTGATGGAGAAACACAGTCCTGAGTCTGAACTTAAACACTTAGCTGAACAAATGTATTTTAAACTTAAAATATATTGCATATTCATATTCAGTAATGCAGTGCAGTAGGTGCAACTTTCCCTGTAATTGGCAAGATTTTTTGGTAAGAACACCTTACAAAGAGTGTTAGGTTGAAAGGGAATTTATTTTCCTGTACTGTAGTTCTCACCCTGAAGGTTGCAAGCTTGTTTTCACTTTAATAAAATGTTACTTACAATAAATGTTTGTTGAGTCCAAACAGATTGTCAAGAGCTGTATTCTGCAGTTGTATAGAAGGTGTAATATTTCATAACTAAGAAATTCGATTAAGTTAAAGGGCTTTTTTGAAAGTTCTGAAAAGGAAATGATGGCAGTGGAAGACTACTTTCACAGTTGAAGAACTTCACTGTGGACTCTCTGGCACTAAGGTATTTTGTGCCTGGGAGCTTCTGTCTTAGAAATATGTATCCAAGAAACTTTCCTCACAAAGGAGCATTTTCTCAGCTTGGAATAGGATGCTTTAATATCTCCTGTCTCATTACGTTGAAATGCTTTGGAAGTTTAGATTATAATTAGGAACTTCCTTTCTTCATGGTAGTAGTTACATCTTTGTGTAGATAAAACTGAAATGTCAGTGTCCTGGTTAATCAGGGATACAGTTATCTCCAAATTTTAGTAGGCAGTTTTTCTATAACCTCTTGCAGGCTTGTCCTAAATCTCTTTCCTATGCATTTTTATGTATGTTTTAGCTAGATGGATTATGTGGGGTTTTTTTATATGTTAGTAAGCTTTCCCTAGGGGTACTGGTTTCCACATATCCAGTCCCTTAGTCCAGCACTGGAGTAAGCAGTACTCTCATAACATACAAAAAGGTAAGCAAACCTACTTTCCTTTTATTGTCTGAAAAATGAGCGATTTACTGCAACATTAAGATCAGTAACTTTTAGGCTTTACCTTACATAGTGACCTCAAAAATAAGTAAGTTACTTCACATGTAGTTAGAGTGGCTCGCTGTTGGGGCTGGTTTTAATATTCTGTTTTGCTCATTAACACAAAGGGATCAATTGTCCTTTTTCAGAAATAGTGAAGAGACTTTAGTACATTTACTTTTTAATCAGACACTATAAGGACACTAGAACTATCAAATTTTAAAGCCAATATAAGGCTAATGATATCTGCATAGCAGTTGTGTGGAAGAATAAGGAGGAATTGCAATTAAGCTACTATGTAGTCCTCTTTACCTGTCATTTAAAGACTGGTAATGTGTTTTCCTTTTTGCCTTAAATAGGTGAATAATGTTGCTTCCCATAGATTGTAAAATTGGTGATGTTCTCTGAGTTGGACAATGGATGGAGCCAGGGTTTCCTAATTTCAGAAGAAGTTTTCAGTGTTGTTACGTAAAATTATGCAAGTGTGTAGTGTAGTAAATCTACCTGATAGTAATTTGATTAGTCCAAAAGGTGCTTATTATTGCTTTGTACATGTACCAAATATTATATAAATATAAAACAGATTTAATTTTGGTAAACAGATAGTTCCGAATATGAGTTTACTACAAAACATTAAATATGTACTAAGATTTTACAATGTGTACTTTTTAGTTCAAACGCTAGTAGTAGAAAGTACAAATATTTTAAAGATGCGCATGGTGTTGTGAAAATAAAAACCTCTCTGAAGTGAATCATATATTACTTGCATTATTATTTGCAGATTATGGCTAGCATGACAGAATTTTACAGTAGTACAGTTTTGGTAAGAGTGGCTCTTACTGTGATGTTCTTTGTAAAAGGTCGGGGGGAAAATACTCTCATTGGCATTTAAAGATAACACTTAAACTCTAGAGGAATTTGGAACTATTCAAAACGATTCCTTTATCTATGCTTAAAATAATCTTTTAAAACCAGGAATAATTTTTCTTTGTTCAAAAAAATGTTAGAAGCAGTCATATGAGGGACAATTTTATAATTACAATTATATATATATAATATTAAAATAATTAAAAATCAAAATTAAAAGGATAAGGATTATTTTTCTGGGTTGTTGTTTTGATTAACTGTGGTTGTTGACAGACGTAAGTTGTCGTGCACTTAACCTAGTAGAAAGGCTGCTAGCAGTTCTTTACTTACCTTTTCCATGATGGTAATTTTAATCTTGTTTTTTTTCCAGAAATACTTTTGGCTGTACCACACTACTACAGTTTGGCAAGGTCAAGGCCCTGTAGTTAGAGAAGTACCTCCTGTTCATCCATTGTTACCTTATGATTTGTCTCTATTTTAGGTAGTTAAACTGTCTTTCCATTTATTTCTCCTTTATTTGCATTCTTCATTTTAATTTGACAGCATGTCAGAATGATAACTAAATACGAATGGCACCTCTGCCACTGAAAAGAGCAAGGAGTAACAAATGCTGTAGCCAGGATGGTAAGTTCTGTTTGAGTCTCAGGAGTAGTGATGTGGGAAGGAGCAGTTTGAGTTTTCTGAAGACCTTCCTGTTTTGAAATTTTTGCAGTTGTGCCAGTTTCCCCTTTTCCTTTTTAAAAACAGGAAACTGAGCAAGTATAGTGGAAGTTTCCCATCTTTTGACAAGGTAGAGGAGGAAGTTGGTTTCTGTCTTCCCTAACTCATCATGGGATACTAAGAGCTCAGTAACACTTTTCTGGGTTGGTAACTTTCTGCCTCTTAGGCTCTGGTGCTGTTGTGCTGTTGGAAAAAACAATAATGCATTGCTTTGTAATTTTCTTACTTTTTTTTAGGAAATGAAGTTTAATAGGAGTTTTTTGTTTAAAACAAACAAATTTGACTACCATGACCCCCAAACCTTTGTAATTTAGGAGATGTCAGAATTATTTAGCTGATCTGACATTTAGATGTTTTCATAAAATGACTCTTCACAGTTCCTGGACATGCTCTGCATTGATGTAGATATGTTAGGGGGTAGAAATAGGGGCCCATTCATCTAATTGCTTAGGAACTTCTGTGAGCTACTAAGAACAGTTAGTTCTGCATCGTAATTTTAAGAATATTTTTACCACATCTTTTTCACATGATATAAAAAATGTAAAATTCTTAATGAGAACACCTGGGGGTAAAAAAATAGGAGAAGTTTATCTATTTTTTGTAAGCTGTTCAGTGGTATATTTTCCAACAACCATATTTGCATGCACTGATAAAAGATTAAGTTTTAAATAAAGACTGTGCAAAAGACAAGTAATCTTTTTTTCTTCGGTATCACCTTTTAAAAAAAAGAAGAAAAAAAAGCCACAATATATGCTGACAACTTGGGCTTTTTGTAAAAGCACCATTATAAGTACTGTAAAATGGAAGAATGCATAATACTTTCTGGAGAAGTTTTTTAAGGAAAAAAGTGGGGAGAATATAATTTCTCAAATGTGTTTTATAATAAGAAATATAAAATAATAAAATCCTTGCTAGGATTTAGTCTGTTGCATTTTTCTTATCTAATGCTGCAATCCCTAGTGATAGCATCACAAATGGTTCCTGTGCAGAGTATTACAATAGGGTGATTTGGGATTATGTTCTCATGTGAGAGTAGGAAAGATAAGCATGTGTAATATATTTTCACTAAACATTAGTATTGTGAGGTGATAACTTGTGGTTTAGAAATGGTGTCAAGTTGTAGGCAGTAATGGTGATTACCTATGTTAGTCTCAGAAATCAGAACACCAATTATTACTTTTTCATAATGCACTTCATTGAAAAAATATAAATAAACTACTAAGGGAAAGTACAGCAGCATCTAGTTTGTCTGTGTTGTAGTTTCATGCATTTGGTACTTTTGAAATATGAGAGTTTCAGTGTCCTGGGAAATACTACATAGTATACCCTAGTAAAAATACTTTTCTTACTCCACTTCAATAAGACAGTGAGAATTATTTGATTTAAGGCTTCATAATGAAATTTGCATATGTAAGTAGTTATCATTCAGGATGCAGCAAATTAGGTTAATTGTGATTTAAACTATTTGTTTTTTCCACACTAATGGAAAATGGCAAAGCAGTACTGGAAATCTGTGACAGAGAAATAAATGCAACTAATTTTTTTTTCTTTGAAGGTCCAGAAATCTGTTCCTGTGTATTTTGGGAAGAATCGTTTCCATCACAGTTGCCAATAATAGAAGCAGATAGACTCTCTGTCTGATTGTGTTGGTGTCAGATTATAGATAACATGACAAATGCTGCTTGCATGTCATTTTTATGCTTCTCTGGTAGTGAGGCCACACCTTTAAGTCAGAGCATCCTTTAAACTTGAAACACCTGTAGAACTAGTTGTTCAATTATATTCAGTTTCCAACACTGAATGAAGTGTGGTTTTTCAGTTACTTCCATTTCTCATTAGATTGTGATGTGGTTTTGAATACTACAGCTGAGGGAAAAATAAGGAAGTTTTACAGTTTTTGGGTTTTTTTAATATCATTTATAGTTGCTTATATGAGATAAAAGATGAAATCAAAGATTAATATTTCAGATTCCATTTAAATATGGACATTATTGAAAGGGGAAAAACTGATCTGTAGAAGACTAATCTAGCGAATGTTACAGTATTGCTGCAGCATCTCCAACTTACTCTCTTTCACTGAACTTTATATTATGGTATATGTCAGTTTTAATGGAGTGTAGGCTAGTTAAAGTTATATTTTCTAACCACTTTTTAATTCTGATTATTTAGAGAATCTTAATTCAAAATATTTAATAGGCACAAATCACTTACTGAAGTGCCAGTTGCAAAAAATGGAATGAAATTGTACTAAGAAAGTAACTACGGCATTTCTGTCGTAGCCATTTACTAATGATCACTAAGCATTCAAGAAAAACACCATACAGTGCTTCTGAACTATAGTGCTTCTGAAACATTTTTTTCCTGAGAGGTAAAATGAAAAATTTATCTCTCCATATTGTTGTATCTGTAAACATTAATGACTTTCTTTTCTTTCTCCAAAGTGGAAGTCAGATTTGAAGAACAAACTGTAGAGCATATAGCAGGCAAAGCATTCAGACTCTGAAAATAGTGCTTTGGAGTTTGTCCTCTAGATAGAATTTTTGACTGTTCCCTAATCTGACAGATAAGGGGTGCACCAGTTGAAATTTTAGACTGGTAAACTGTTTGGACCATTTAGATCCTCTGAGGAATACTGCTTGTAAACTAAGTGGCATTATTATTGCTGAAGTTTCCACTTACATTTCAGACAATGGTGTTATGTTTGTATCCATTATTTAAGCTTAGTTTACCTAATTTAATGTTGCATATTCTTAGAGTGAAAATAATGGCTACATAAATGTCTTATTTGTACTTTTAGTATCAACCAAACTAATGATTGTTATGGCTTATTACTGCATACACACATACATAACTCAGAGTAGTGTGGTTCCATCTGCCTAGGTACGCATAAATTGACATATACTGATGTATCTATTAGTCTGCCTATCTTCTGACTTGTACAGGTTTCTGCTTTGGTACGCCAGTAGAGCTTGTAAAATGTTTCCTAGCACCTTTTGTCATACGTGCTGAGGTGTCTTCAAACCACTCAGTCCTTTGCAGGAAGGTCAGTGAAGTTCCTGGGTTTTGAGCTGGCGATACTGAGTGTGCTGGCGTTGGAGTACTGTGTCAGTAACAAAAACATTTGCATTTGTCATCTATTTGTAAATACAAAATCCAGCTCTCTTTTGGGTATTTCAGCTTGCACAAATAGTAGAATAAATTACTTTGAAAGGATATTATGCAACAAATATTTTCCTTAAAATAAAAGATGATTAGTTGTGTGAGAAAATGACTGACAGTCTCTTGTCCTGTGACATTTATAATTTACAACTATTCATACTTTTGCAGCATGTGACTACCTTTACCTTTAGTAATTTTTCTGGTTTTAGTCAAATACAATTTTAGAAAGATATTTTGTGCTGCATATGAAGTTTATATCCAAATGTGCAATCCCAAAGTGTGTTGCATTTGACAGTGAATGGGCTGCATACCAACTGAGGTGAGATGTTGTTTTAGGAATAAGTCACACTCTTTTAATTTACTTTTCTTTTTTGAAACATCTTAAAGTATTATGGGTGAATTAATTATTAATTATGGTAGTTCAGTAATAGACTGTACATGATGAAAGAGTGCTCACTACCTTAAACTTTAAACATTTATAATAACCATTGTTTATTTCTCTTACTAATTCCCACTGCAACTCTTGTGTCCCTTGAGCTCAGGAGACAAGGTGTTACCAGATCTATTGTAGCAGAGTGCTGCATGGCTCTGCTACCTGTATTTTGTCCTGGCTTTCAGTATTTGTTGCACTGAAAGGGGCAACAAAGTTAAGTTATGTAAGTTAGTGGTAAGCATAGCCCTCAGACAAATAAAAAATGAGTATTCAAGTTGTCAATATATATTCAAATGTCAATAATTCTTCATATTACAATACTAAAAATAGGCCAACGTAGGTTTTCTATATGCTCTCATTTACTTAGCTCAGCAGTTGCAGTTTGTACTTCCATCAAGAATGGATGGTAATATAGAGGGGATCAGTTATGCTGTAGTAATTTCTAGAAAATGCAAAACCGTCTAGGCATATTTGCCAATAATCGACAATGGGGAAAATACCTGGAAACAGATCAGGATTGGAATGTCTGTTATTTGACTAGACATTTATTTCAAGGCAATTAGAAAAGGAAAAACAGATTCTCCTGCAGTAATAAGCAGAAACAACTACTGTGTGGTTTTTTCCTAACTCACTGTAAAAAAACCCCAGACTAATTCATAACTAATATTTACTTCTATCTGTGGTACTTTTTTGTATTTTCATTATAGTTACTTGTAACTTTTATGTGCTTGCTTTTGGCTGGAAAATACGCTCGAACATCAAAATGCTCAATCGTTTTAAATGAGCAGCGAAGAATGTTACACTCATGTTTACTGTTGGCAGGTTTTTTTTAGACATAAGGCTGGAGGTCTTGGTCTTGTATTCTTGGTTCCATAACTGTCTTGTGAACTAAAGCCAAAGCAAGTTAAAATAAGTTCTGCTGAATTTCATAGGAGTTTGGCTTTCTGAAAAATTAGGATTTGAAACTTCATATGCTGGCAAAATTCTAACCTTTGGCTCTCAAAGTATAATTTGTCTTTCTGAGCAGGTACTTAGATTTTGCATGGTTTATCTGATGGTTAGTAAATGCTATGTTTTCTTAAGTAGCCATTTATAGTAGAACTACTTGGTTGTAAAGGCAATGGTACAAGACTTTTCTCTGCATTTGCACATTGTGTCCTTCACCTTGCTTTTCTCTGCTTTTATTTCAAGTGGGCAGCAACTGCAAGTGGTTGGAGAGGGCCAGATGGCTTCTGTCAGGTCTAGGAAGCAGGCACATAGTGGAAGGCAAGACCTTCCTTTTCATCCTTAGGTAGCTGCAGAGGTGACTGAGAGACTTCCCTTTGTTTTATTTGTACACACAGACCTCAGTCTTTTAATGTAGAATCTGATGGTTATGACTATGAAACTATAGCCATCTTCCTAAAAGTACCTAATGCTAGAGATACACCTTCCAGTAATGATCATTTTATCACTTACTCATAGAGTTCTGAATTAGATCAGGTTCCCATTGTACAGAGGATTGTAAAGATAAACAATAAATTTCTTCCAAGGGAAGAATTAAATAAGCTTAAATTAAATAAGCAAAGACAATGGAACTTGAACTGAGCTGCCATACATGGAGTCATCCTGGAGGTCATTCCAGGACTATCTGTTATAGCCCTTGTACTTCATGTCTCTGTTCCAAATGCATGGATATTTGAGATGAGCTTCCTAGTGCACACAATTGATTTAGTGTATTAAACTGTTTGCTTTTCAAGTTATGTAAGTTAGTGGTAAGCATAGCCCTCAGACAAATAAAAAATGAGTATTCAAGTTGTCAATATATATTCAAATGTCAATAATTCTTCATATTACAATACTAAAAATAGGCCAACGTAGGTTTTCTATATGCTCTCATTTACTTAGCTCAGCAGTTGCAGTTTGTACTTCCATCAAGAAAATAGTGTGTGAATTGTGTGTGGTGAAGTTTGGTTTGTTGGGGTTAGTTTGTTTGTTTTAAACTGAAATCCTAAGTCTGTACTTTCTCAATCAGTTGGGGTTTTTCCTCCTAAGAATATATTCATGAAAGCAGAGTCTTTCTTCCAGAAAGACTGGGACTGAAAACTCAGTATTCAAAGAGCCTGGAGAGCAAAAAATACTGAATACCACTCTAAAATATTACAGTAACAGATTTCCTTGATCTACCCTTCTTTCTGTCCAGAAGAACCACAGACAGACAAACTTTCTGGAATGAGGAGAACCAGGAACAGTTTCAGTCCCAGTGCAGGAAGTGATTATTGGTTTAGTAAGTTATACACTGGAGATGGCAGAAAATGGAAGTGTCAGTTTTAGTTATAACTAGGCACTCCTGCAAGTGACAACTCATTTTTCATTTGGAACTTCAGTTTATTTTGTTTTCCTTCTTGGTAATTCCATTGATTTCTAGAGCATAACTGAGCAGTTATGCTATTGTGCCTTTCTCTAGCACCAGCATGCTTAATGGCTGTATGTGCACCTGTTGGTGTGCAAACAGCAACATACATTGAGCTCTGCAAACTGCCATCCTGAACTTTCAATCAAAAACAACAAAAAGGAAGAAGAAAATGCAGGCTAGGAAGCATTCTATATACCAATAAATAGGTCAGTTACAATTTATATGAAATACTTCAGATGACCAGATGGTTACAGAGTTTTATCTGCATAATTTGTATTTGATACGTACATCTGAGTGCATGAAATAGCTGTGAGCTGTGAACACACAATGTTTTTTTCGGAACCCAATGTAGAATACCCCTGTAACAAGAGCCAGATAGTGGAGAAACTCAGAATTTATTGCTTTCATGAACACCTGTGCATTGGTTTTTGTTTTGCTTTTAATTTGTCTATATCTGAAAGTGATGTAAGCAGCATCTGGTTATTCTTATTTGGTATGCCTATGCTGCCAAAAAATCAACAGATTCCTACTGTACTGCATTTCAGAACTAATGAGGACATAATTATATCCCTGTGCAGGAAGAAGGAATTATGCTTTGCTGGGGACTAGACTAGAATAGAAAGAAAGTAAACGAGAAAAACATTATTTTGAACCAAGTAAGAAAAGTGATCGCTTTTGTCAAAGATCTGATGTTGATTTGTTGGCAGTTGACTGAGAAAATAATGCAGTATAACTTGATTTCTGTTGAAAATATGAACAGCACAGGTAGAAGTAGAGTCCTTTTCCCTTTTAATTTTGCACATCTGTTTTGCTGGTTTTCACCTTCTTCTTGAAACTGGTGGAGGTTTGTAGATTCTCATGAGATTATTAAAAAGAAGCTTATAAACAAAAGCAAGTTAGGTTCTTTGTTGACCTGTTGATTTCTTTAAAATACATTTTTGAAAAACCGGTAAGTGTTCAAGTCTAATGTGCTTGAAAAGCCGTCTAATTTCCTGAAAAGGAACTTTATACATCTTTGTAGCAGGTACATGTTTTTCGAATACATAGTGGTAGAAATGCCTATAACTACTTAATTTTATTTCACTACTGGTGCTTGGAGTGCCTGGGGAAGGCTGAGAAACTTGCCCTTGGAGACTGACAAAACTTGACTGTGCAGAGACCGCTGAAGTTAAATCTGCTTTGATCAGACAGTGAATGAGATCACATTCAGGGATTTCTTCAAAACCCTTTGTTATTCTGTTAATAACCTGATATTCTCTGCATAGAAGATTATACCTGATATTATGTAGAAATATTTGCCAGATTAGTGTCATCATCGTGGTGGTCACTAGTCATGTGTGTGTCACTAGTGGGACTTGGATTGTTTTTCTCTTGTGCTTTTCTTCTTCTTTTGACCATATTGTAGATTGATGATAAGGAAGTCATGGAGGTAATTGCAGATAAATGTTTAATTCTCACAGTGTGCGAGCTACTACTGTGCAGATCACAGTTTAGCTGCCCTCGAGAAATATGGTTCCCTTCTGCCTTGAAAATTGTAGTTGTGTTCCTCTGCTAATGCGTTCCTGTGACTTCCCTGTGTTATCACTGGTCACTGGCTACTCAGGTTGGGTTGCTGATTGAACTGCAAGATACGTTGATAAAAAGTAGTTTCCAGTCTACTTAGAGGTGGAAGATGGTAAGGTGGATTGTTTAGGGTCATTTTTCACTTAAATCAGTAAACTGATAGTACAGTTGTATCTTCAGGATAGAAAACGCCACTGGGAGAAGGCGGAATATGGCATCTGAGTGTCACTTGGGAATTCCTGAATAGGATAGCTTGGGTCAAATCAGAGGACTAAATAGTGGTTTCGCAATATAATAACTCTATTACTCTGAGATTTTCTCAGTAAATGTACTTTTAGATCCTCTATGACCATAAATAAAACAATTTAGCACTAATTTTCATTTGTTTGTCAAGGTACATTTTCACCGTGTAATAACTTACAGGGGAACCAGAGAGTTTGCTCACCCTTTAGTGATAATACATAATGACAGTGATTTAAGTTAATTACAGGGTTACTTTGGGGTTTTTTTTGTGCTTCACTTTTGCATACTAAATGCAAGATTGGTTAGAGGATTAAGTCTGCTCTTAAGTTTTCAGCTTTAAATCTTGAAGCTGAATGTTTTTTTTCTGAACTCAATGTAACTTAACTTTATTTTAGAACAAATGAGAACATCAAAGGGACATCCTTCAGACGATTGCCTTGAAACAGTATTTGTATATTTTACACAAACTCTTTGCTGTATTTTAAAAAAGAAATCCTTAAAATGACTCTGTAGGTGAGCTATTACAAATAAAATGCAAATGTGTCCTGTTTCTCAGATACTTTTAAATTCATCATGTTGGAGAAATGGGAATCAGCTCTTTAATTGAATCAAAGACAGTACTGGATCTTATTTATGGTAATTCATGAGATAATGTATCCTAAAATTGCAAACAAAATATTTGAAAAAAACAGTAGGTTTTCTACAGTTGTTTGTGGCAATCTGAATTTGAGGGCAGGGGAGGTAGAATGTGGGTATCAAGGTAAACTCTGAAAAGAAAAGTAAAACATGGAAGCATAAGAAATAAAACAAATTAAATAAAACCCACGTAATCTCAGTTGCCTGGTGTTACACTTTGTAAAATTAGGCTCACTGGAGAAGTATTTAATATGCTTTGTAGGTGTTGGGGAGACATAGCCTGATTTAGATAAAACTAAAAGTTTGATGGTCTGAATTCATAACCTAAGTGGGAAAGTATTGTCTCAGTGGGAAAGTTCAAGTAGCTTTGCCATTTTCAGGAACTGTTTTACAAATGACATGCACTAAATTCTTACATTCTGCATTGTGCTAGATGCTATTCTGATGTGTTCAGACTAAAAACTCATGGTGGGAATATTCTTTTAGTCCGTAAAATGTTGGACAGCTTGTGGTGCTGTACAAGTTAATATTTTAATTTTAAGTTTACGCTGATTGTAAGTCCCTGTATTTGGGAAGATGTAACAGCATTGTGAGGTGACCTGTTACTAGGCTAATGATTTCCGCAGTAGTGGTAAATAAAAGTCTGGTAAAATCTGTAAGGCAGAGGGGGCAGAGAAGAGCAGCCAGGTGGTTGGTCACCAGTTGCAGGACCTGTGTTAGCCAGCTCAGAAGAGGATTGACAACTGCCTGGCAGGAGTGCAGCCGGAAGAAGGTAAGCACTAAAGGAATCTAGGCGAGGGATTTAAGGGTAGCCTGTAAGGAGGGAAAATGCAGGATGAGATTTGTACATGGGTTTAAAAACACAGAAATACTACCCCCTGCTGTTTCTGATGGGGCATTGGAATACCCAGTGCTTAAAAAAACCTAGTTTATATATCAGCTTTTTTTAATGCCTTGTTTTCTTTTTAGCATAACATAAAAAGTAAAACCCTGAAGTATAACCAACCTCGAAAGTAGCTGTCCTTGATTATGACTCAGACGCACAAGTTCTGTTTAGCTTTGCACTGAAAACAGGATTTCGCATTTGTTTTGGTTTTTTTCGGGACCCAATGTACAAGACCCCTGTAACAGAGAGCCAGATACTGAGGAAACTCAGAATTTATTGCTTTCTTGGACACCTGTGCATTGGTTTTTGTTTTGCTTTTAATTTGCTCTATCTGAAAGTGATGTAAGCAGTGGTGAATGCTGCCTGTCTTGTGCAGAATACAGTACTTGAGTGTATGATGAAACTACTGGGATTTTTTAAGTAAACTCATTAATTACTTCAAATTGAAATGAATCAGGAGTTGGATTGAGAAGTGTAGTCTTCTGTTTCAGTATGTTTCTAACCTGAATTAATTGAGTAGTGGATGAGATAAATTATTCAAACTTTAGATACACCCAAGACACAGTGAAATCTTTTGTACAGTACCTTGAAGAATTTAGCTTGTGGTTATCCTGAAGTGCTTGCTGCTATACATGATACTAAAAAATACGTGGCAAAGATTAGAGCTAAGGTTGTGTTAACTGTGACATTCTGTGATATCAGAAGTAATTTTACATGTTGCTTTTGCTGTTCACTTTTGTGTAATTCCAGTGGTTGTAGGAAGTCTGTCCTCCTTCACAGATGAAGTTGTATTTCCTGCTCATCTTTAGATTCGGTGTATGTGTGCTGTCCCAGCTAGCGAAATAGTGTGACTGCTATGATTCTTCTGAGCACTGGTGCTTGGTAGGGCTGTTGCCTAGTAAATGCAGATACATGGGTTTACAAAGTAGAAGTATTCCTTTTATGCTACAGGAGAAAAGAAAGTTGTCTTTTTAAAGCGTGGATTGGGCTACAGGTGCTAAAAACCATGCTTCAGAATGTTCATCTTTCGTTGCACTTAACAGAGCTCAGTAGGGCAGAGTTAATGTTCTCTTAATATTTTATTTCTCAGTTTCTGTGTTTTAAAATATATGTATTTCTTTTGAGACAGTTCCTGGTATTTAGGGTATCTGCAACATACCTAAACAAACCCCTTAATTCTGTTCATTTATCTCTTAACTGTTTGAACAGAGTTTAGCTTTGCGTATGATACGTAAAAGAGAATAATATAAAAAAAGTATTGCTTTCAGATTCCAAATGTTTTTTTTCTGAAGCATAAATGAAGAACTATTACAAGAACTATTTAGATGACTATTTTATCCCATTTTGTAGTCATGGAAGTATATCTGATTCTTTGTATCTATTGCTTTTGTAAACACAAGGTGTAATGTCAGTATACTACGTGAAATTAAAAGGACAGTAAGTGATTTCCTAAAACATTTGAAGGAATTCATATGTAAACTGGAATTAGATGTTATCCTCACTGACATTTTTTTCATCATCTCACTTTATCAGCATGGCCTTGACTACAGAGGGACTGCTGCATGAGTGCAGCAAGAAGGATCAGAAGTGAAATTCATGCTAACTTTGGATACTTAAAAAAAACCCCCAGAATGTAACAGTTTTCATGCTATTTCTTGAGATCTTGTATCACGTTTTCATTACTAGTGTGAAATCTTGTATAATCATTTACGAGTAGAGTGTGGTCTTAGGGGGGGTTTCGGGAGTCCATAGAAAACTGGAGTATGCCTTTTTTAGCCTGTCTTGCTTGCTTAGCAGTATAGTAACAAGCAATGTGTGTATTGATACTAGTGCATCTTAAAACCAGTATTTTTGATGCTTTTTTTTTTAACAATCTTGATCTCATAATTTTTAGAAAACTGTTGTTTAGTTAGTGGTGGGTTTTGTTTGTGTGTTTCATTTCTTTGGTATGGTTTGTCCTCTCCCAGTGCAAATGTTGCTAAGGTGTTTCTTACATGTTTTTGACTGGTAGAATTGTTCTTCCTTTTTTCACCTTATACTTCCTATCCACCTGCACTCATGTACTGTTAAGTCATCAGGAGGCTTGAAAGTATAGTTTGAGGAATGACTGGAAGAAAAATATTTTGTTTGGTCTACAGAAGAGAAGACAAAAGAGACATGATAAGAGTTCTTTAGTATGTGAAAGAACCAACTATAATACTAAAATTTCTTTTGGGTGTGTTGGAGCTGGGACAGAGAGCAGTGGAGGGGGGGTGGTTGGAGCAAGATTAAAGGTTGGTGAAAGTTTCCTAACATAAGCAATGGGCAGTCATATCCCTGTAGAGAATTGGTGGAACCTCCATCAGTGGCATTTTTGAAATAAGTTAGAATAACCTTTTCCAGGAAGGGATCGATTCAGATCAGTACCTGCAGGCAATACTGGGATACGATGGACAAGACAGCCTTTTGAAAAGTATTTCTAGCCCTGTTTTCTAGATGTCTTCAGTTTTTTTGGCTCACATCTCAGCACATTCATTGGAAGCCAACTATTTTCAGGAGATATTAAAAGCTCCCCTCCCCAACAGTCTCTGGAATGTTTTCATATTTCACAGAAAATCATTACTTCAATCTCTATAGCATATATGTTGATTTCTATTTTTTGTTGTCAGAATATTCCATGATTTCTCAATGAAGATAACTCTGCAAGTAATAAATATTCTTGTATGATAGTACTATCTGATTGAAGTACAGTGCTTCCTTTACAATGAAAGGTATGACAGTATTAACTTACACATGTTATCATAATCAACTGTTGATTGTTTAGTTCATAGGTGTTATGTCCTCAGAATTTTGAGGGGAAAAAAAAAGATTATTCACCATATTGCTCTCAGATCAGTGTTGAGAGAACTACTGAGTTGCATTTAACAGAACCGTTACTGTGTTAATTAGCTTGCAGTATGACTATGAAGTAGAAGGCTGGCTGCATGGGAGACCCTGAGCTGATGCAAGAGAGGACTACTTTTTGCCACCTTTGTGTTTGAATGCCACACAGTTATTAATACTTAAAACTTACCAAAGGGGATGCTTCAAATGTTAGAGTTGCCATTCCAGTAAAGTTCTGAGAGTAAATATGGTCCGTATCTGCACTAGCATGCAATGGTATTAACCACTTTTAATTCTGTTTCACTACCATTAGTGCAGCTCCTTTATGGTGCTAAATTTCTTACATTTTGTTTGACATGTCAGCAGCATGTTTAAGGGATCTCAGAAGTAAGACCGGTGATACCTGAAGTAAATGAGAGTTTTTGCTGTTACTGTTACAAATAATGATCTGTGACTGCATTGGTAAATCTGAAAGGTGCAAAATAGACAAGGCTAAGAAAAGCTTTTCACAATTAGTAAGCAAGAAGTTGGAAGTGCAAACTTGCTCTATCTGGGAATACTAATAGGAAATGTGCTTCCTTTTTTAAAGTTAGTGTAATCTTCAGAACAGATTTATAGGTGCTTATTCCTTGAATTCAGGAGCAAGTGTTTTTGGTTTTTTTCAATTTCCAAATATGGTTGCAAGACAAATGGTAAGTGTATTATTGCTCTTTTGGGTATGCTGTTTTGCATGTAAAAATATGGCTGTTAAACTGAAACAGTATCTTGCACATGATGATCTCATTCTACTCTTCTCATTATTGCCTGCTGGCAGTGCAGAATATGGAGTGGTATATTGTGTGTGTGTGTATATATAAAACTGTTATCTTAGAAAAGATACTTTATTTTAATTTAGGGCAGCCTGAAGTTAAATGAATTCTTGCCTGCTGCTCTATCAATGTTGTTTTCTTCTGCACTCTGTGTCATGGTAGCTCATATATGTGTTCACCTCGGATTCGGAATTGGTCATCCCATTTGTCTGTTTCATCAGTCATAAATGCATTTCTTTCGTTAGCACTACATGCAAGGCCAGTAAACTGCTAGTTCAAGCAGCTAGTGCAAGTATTTATTTGCCTATTTTCATATGTAGTGTGTGGATATGGCTGTCTTACTGTTAATTCGTAGGTTCTTTTGGTAGAATTATATTAGTTTTATGAAGAATGTTTTCATGTGATTGTACTGTATGTCTGCCTTCTCTGAGAGCTTTGGAACCAAGTTCAGCCATGTTTGATAGAAAGAAATAACTTCCTTCTAAATTTCCAATAACTGATTTGCAAAGTAGCAGATACATAAAGAAAAGAGACATTAGAAATGTTGGCAGTGAGGGAGGGTTAGGGGCAGCGTGGACTGTATGCATTCCAGGTGGAATGGCTTCCAGCAGCTCGCACATACCAGGTTGTATGTTTTTGTGAACCAGTTGTAGTATGGGCTGGTCCTTACCTAGTTAGTTGGGAGAGATGGGTCTGTGGGAGCTGCAAGTACTTAGCAGATCTCTAGTAGACACAGAAGGGAGAAAGCAGTGACTGGTAAGTGGGGAAGTAAAACTTGAGGAAAACTTAGGGTATGTTGAACTCTTGTGATAAGGATTTTTGCTTGGGCCAAAGGGAGAAGTCAGGATGTTAAGGGAATATGAGGAATATAAAGCACAAATCCTTGATTCGTTATTTGCATTCCTCACAGAGATTTTAAAAGCATGATTTCTATTGTGACTCTTCTTGGTATGTTACTTGGTTTTATTCTTTTTGTTGTTGTTGTTGTTTGGTTTGGTTGGAAGTTTTCATGCTTACTAACCTGCTGTGGCTAAGGTTCAGAATTAAAGAGAATTATCCCTCCTGCTCTTTGTGTCACAGGATGTGGATATGGAAATGTATATAGTTATATAAAAATGCTTCTAAATATTTGGCTTAGTATTTTGAAATGTCATGAATAATTGGCACCAAAGAACTCTTAAGAACTGAAGTAACAGATGCTTGAAGGGCTTTTCATTTTGGGAAGCAACTAATTTCTTCCTACAAAATGTAAATTTTAAATTAAAACTTAAACCCTGTGGCTTTACCAAGTAGCTATTACAGTAAGTTAACAAGTCTTCCACCAGGGTGCAGTCTTTTCTAAGGATTTCTAACACCTTCAGCTAAGTATCTGCATTTTGCATATAAATATTTTCTGCTGCAGCTATTACAGGCACACAGTTGACTTTATATTTCAGTGTGCATTTGGCTCTTTTATTGTGTTAGCTCATTGTGTTTAACAGTTGGGGCAAAATTGGGTAAGGTCAGTTAAATGATAAAGTAATGTACAGTCATCCGATTCCAGTTAGAAAAAATGTCAGTCTTTTTCACTTTTTTTTAAATTCTCTAGAATGAAATACCTTCCCCCACTTTTTCTCATTTTCTAAATAAATTCACTGTTGCCTTGTGTCAATAGCTAGATCCAAGCAACAGTACTGTAGGATTGAACTTTTCCCATATGAGTTAATAGGGTGTTAACATCAAAGCCTAATTGTGAGTATTTAAATTCTTTACGCATCTGAAGGACAAGCCAAAATACAACTGCCCAGCTGACAGCATACTTCTAATTGTGAGTATGGGTTGCGAGTCATAGGACGAAACCTGATCCATTTTCCATGTCTGCAGTGAAAATACTTTTAAGCTGTTATGTTCATCTTGTTTGCAGTGAAGATACTTTAAGCTGTTATGTTTGTCTTGTTTAGGCAATTGTCACCTTATTATTGTCATCCTAATTCTGTTCCCTGGGAGCTGTAGTCATTCTATGCACTATTCAGTGTAATAGGAAAATGATCATAATTTGACTTGCCTGTAGAGATTGTTGGCAACAACTGCTATAACCCGAAAGTATTTGATCAATGGATTAGATACTTTGTTAGGTATTTGTTGTATAGATACTTCTACTGTGACTTGTTAAGAGAAAGATATTTGTACCCAGGTCAGACTTACTATATCCCAGGCCACTTCAGTTTCTTTTGGTACAAAACTAGTGTCTTGTCAAGAATATTTCTGTGTTTTAGTGTCACATCTACTATTTTAAATCTCATGTTACTGTTTACATAAAGAAGTGCTATAATTTCTAGTTTTGGCTGCGTGGTGCTGTTTTCAGGACATAAAATTGGAGTCTTTGAAATAATACCATGTCATATCACTAATGATTTTCAGTACTGCTTGAAAACCAGTAACAAACTTCCTATCATTGACATTGGTGTGATGAGAGGGAACAGCAGAATTTTCTAGATGAGTCATCTGTCATGCTTAATTTGAAGATACTTTATAGATAATTGAAAATAAAGTAACACTTATCTGGGAAAGAGTTGCACAAGCCACCTCAAGAAATCTAATGGATCACTGGTAGTGAAAAAATGAGCTCCAGGTTCTTTCTGTGCATAGCTGTGAACTCCCACCACTTTAACTGGCCTTGGCATTTTTTTTAATACTACCCCACCTCCCGACCCCCAGTATTTGATGTTTGTTAGTCAAATTTGGTGTGGGGAAAAAAAAACTAGTCCAAGGAGGAAAGAAAAGGCAGGGGTATTGCTAGAGTTTTCGGAGAGTGGGGTTGACTGGAGAACAGTTGTCATGTTAGATCCTTTACGAAGTAGTTTACCAGTAGTAGGATGATGTAGCATATCTGAGAGTGAGGGTGAAAGATGGCAGTGGTGTGTTAGGCTGGACAGTCTGGGAAGTGTAACTTACTGTAACAGGAGCTGCTCTTCTGGGGCAGCATAATGTGATGTAACTTCTGGCTCTAACAGTCATATCCTCTCCTCTGTGCCAGCTTCAGTGCCCTTCTGACCCCAAACTCAGCTGCTTCAGTCAGTATACGTGGAAGAAATTTCTCTGTATGCACATTCCCATATCATTCTGCTCAGGTATACACACCTATGCACCTTAAAATAATTGTTTTCTGGTGTATGGAAGGAGCTCGGTACAGGGTCATATGGACACCAGAGGGAGCGGTGATGTTTTGCCTGGGGAAAGTATCAGTGTAGCAGCTGCAGATAGATCTGCTTCATTTGCTATCAGCCACACTTGTCAGTGTGAGCAAGTTAAAAAAAAAAGGGGGCAAAAAGAAATGTTGGTCTTCCATACGGATTTCTGCAAACCAGGTTTTAAGTTATGCTTGGGCCCCAAAGATTATCAAGACTTTTTTAACACTGAACAGCTGATTAAGGAAATGTTTGTTTGTTGATTGTTTAATCAAATAACTTGACGGTGTTTCTAATGAATTATTTGTTTCAAACTATGGTTGTGGCCATTCTGGGTTTTTACAAGTGTAGTACATGACAAACTTTAACAAGTTCTCATGTCTTAAATGCCTTTTCATTAGGGAAAATATGGCATTTCTGGCTATCAGTAATAAATGGTATCACTATACTGAAAATAAAACTGGGGTTTATTTGGATTTTTTTAAAGGCTAGTTTATAAATTGACTCACAGTTTTATTTTAACTCTATCTGCTAATTTGTGTGATGGATATAGTTTCCTAGTCTGTGTTAGGGTTTTGTTTTGGTTTGGTTTTAATTAAAGAAGCTGATCTATGTATGGGGATGTATCTTAAAATAGTAAGATGTTAGAAAACCTGATTAAAGGTTTCCATGTCATTAAAGGAGAGCCTAAGGTCTAAATCCCTTACTTGAATCCAAATGAAGTATTTTTAGAGCAGTTTAAAGATGGTATGCAACTTAATTGGCTTCTATTCTTTAAATTTCTGCCATCTTTTAGTTGTGTGTTTGCTGTTGTATTGTAATAAAACAGTTGAGGTGAGCCTTATAAGGCCTCAAGAAGTGAGGATCAGTGGGAATAAATACATGGTTACAATTTTTTTCTTCATCCTTTGGGTGAATCTGTTACTGTGGCTGTGGCAATTAAAAAGAAAAACAAAGTAGTTAAAACCAAAAACAACTCCTCATCCCTCAGTAACAACAAAAGCCACTGTAAGCATGTGTCACCTAACGTTATTTGACCAAGTTAGGGGTGAAATCTAGTTTGGAACTTAATGGTGCATACTAGAGCCAGATAGCTTGTCTTCCTACTCCTCCCTCTCTTGCCAGTGCCATAGTCCAGGGTGAATTACTCTGTAGGTTGCTGATGCAATTCTTTGTATAGATTTGCAGACATGGTAAGGTGGCAAATACAAGCTCCTACCCTGCCCCCTCCTGAATTTGTTGATACAGAAGAGGTCTGTGCTGAATTAGCTCATGCTTTGCCTCCACATCTGTGTAGTTTAATTACTGTGTGGGCAGCCTGGCTGATAGGATGAAGGCTGTGCCTCTGCAGCAGGAGTACAGACATCCCTTCTGGGCTGTGGCACCTCCTGTTTGGAAAACCTCTGGCTCAAGGAAGGAACTTTGTAAGAAACTACAGCTGTATCTGTTGTTTTGTGACTCCATAGGATAAAACTGTAGTAGAAATTGTAAGTGATGGAGCTGGAGAAGCTACACTCTCTCTACAGTTGCTATTTCATTAATTAGTTTCATGCTTGTTCAGATAACTTCTAAAATTATCTGAACTAATATATACTAAGTAATAGTATACTAAGTAGTCCACAAGGTCACATAAGAAATGTGTGATATAACACATGTAGTCTGCACAAACCTAAACGGTGTCACTTGCACAGTGTTCGAATGAGTGCTGGTGTGAGGCCTGTTCTGAGCCGATAGTGGAGGCTATTGGTTTTGGCAGCCACAGAGTAATAGAAATCATCTGGTTCAAGCTGTTACTGTTATGAGGTATTATGTTACATTTGTCCCACTTTCCAAATGGTGATGTCAGATGTGCATATAAATAAGCTCTCAAGCCATTTAACTGTTTTCAGGTAAAATTGTCTGTGCTTCCTTGAATACATGGCTGAAAGGCTCAGTGATTCATGAGCGGATTCAGGGGTGCATCAGATGCCTGTCTTTGAGAGCAGCCACATTTGTCAGCAGGGAGGGGCAGGCAGCCGGGTGGTGATGGCTTCAGTTGTCTGATTTTTATCTGCAGCTACAAGTCTGTCAGCACCTTATGTTAGTTTGCTCAGTCTAAGGATAAAACTCAGGTCAATATCTGACAAATGTACTTCTGTGTATTTAAGTGCTGTGTGCCCAACACTGTAGCACACCTTGATGCTTGCTAAACATCACAGTTTAAAACCCTGCTTAAGAAAGGGCTAATGTGGTTGTAGCATAGACAAGTCTGAAGTTGTTGGATTTCTAATTCCATGGATTTCTAGGGATAGTGATCTGGTAATAAAAAGAAGTTTGATGCTCTGGAGAAATGTGGATGATACTGAAATTACATCTTTGGTTTACTTTCGTGGTGGGGACTAAATTCTATGGCATGCTTGTAATTAAAACTTTTTATGGAATTCAGGTTGTTCCTTATCTTTTTGTTTATGAAGGGGCTAATTAGCTAGCCACAGTCCCTTGTTACTAGATTAGCCACAGGCTATTAGTCATAGGCATTTTTTATCCTACCCAGTGTGAGGTCAGACAGATTTGAAGCACTCTTGTAATTGCCTTTAACTGTATGTTGCAATAGCATACCATATTTTACATCTTTTTTTCATTTCTAGTCAAAAGTATAGTTATTCCTTGTGCTTCCTTTTGACATGGTTTTTCCTCACAAAATTAAAGTTGTTTCACTGATGTCTTAATCAAATAACAACTGAAATTTGCCTTTCTGATGTTCCCTGTTTGTTTTTTTAATGGATATTAATATTTCATAATATTACATCATTTTGATGTATACATAGCTAAAAATAAAATATCTGCTGTTTTAAGGCTGTTCATGTACTGTTTCATACTGCTCATGCTCATCCCATAGGCAGCAACAGTGCAGAGATGATGTTATCACTGCTATAACCGGGTTTTCTGTTGCATCATGAAATTACTCAAGTTGTCTTTTATCATTTCCTAATTTTGGTCAGCAGTTGCAAACCTGAAATGATATGATATCTTTTCATCATCTTTACGCTTCAAACTGTTCAGTTATATTACTTAAAAAACATCTCAAGGATAATACAAGCTTGTAATTATAAACAGGAAGCTGAAGAAAGGTCTCCAACAATCCTTTTGCCCTCCCCCCCCTTTTCTGGGGCAGGAGGAAGTATAGAGGGAATATCCTGGCAGATGTTCTGTTGCTCTTTAGTAATTGCTTTAAACAACTGAGAAATTTTTTAGCTTGATCATATTCAATGTGTAAATTCTTATGATGCCATGTGGCAGAAGATTCTGCTGGGGGAATGCAGGACTGGGCAGAAATCTTGGGAAAGATGAGCAACTGCTCACAGGAATACTGCTGCTGAAAAGGTGCTTGTTAAGCTGTATATGTTTGATTTTACAAAATTTGATAGTCTAGAAGGGCGTGAGATTTGATTAAAGCTACTTGGAATAATTGTAAACTTCAGATTTTGCCATCGGTCTTTTTAGTAGCTTTCCAAACCTAAAAGGATTTGGAGGTTCATTTTTGTCGTGTAGATTTATGTCCAATAAGCTACTCCAGTTGAGCAGTATCCAGCTCTTTTAGGCCCTGTGTATATCACTTCATATCACTGTCCTCTTTTTACAGATGCCACTTAAAAGCAGAATCACCTATACAAAATTGGTTGGCCTATGGCAAAGCATGGTTTTCATATTACTGCTGGTTTATTGTTTTTATTTTCTTTTCACTCTCTTCACAGTTTTTATAGTGAAATGGAACTAGTTCTTAAAGTTTAGAGAGCAGTCATTAGCAGGGCTGGGGAAGGAAGCCAGGAGTATGGTGCTCACTTTCACCTGACTCTTCTATTATGCCATTATAGTAACTGTAAGCATCTGGGAGGGAAACGAGCAGGCTTTCTCCAGGCTTCTCTACCTCATCTGTTACAATTTATAATCTTCCTGTTTCCCTTGAAAGTTAATGTAATTTCATTTTTCCTTCACCTCTTCTTAATCTATACCATACAAAAAGTTCTGTCTATGCTTTCTGACAGGGTCAGCTACTGCAGGCACATTGCAGCTGACCATACAGCCACTGTGGCCTCTCTTCCCTGTCACTGTGCATGCTGCCAGCAGATTCTCCCCAAAGCCTTCCCTGTCCTCTGCTCTTTGGCTGGCAGGATTTGATTTGCTAAATTTTTTATATTTATTTTCTAACTTGGGCAAATTTAATTTTGATTTGTTTTCTGGGTGTTCTTTCCCCCTTGTTATAAGCCTAGTGCATTAAAGAGAGAGTATAGAGTTCTTCCAGTCTCCACTTGAGCTCCTAAATCAGTGTCCTCTTTCTACAATATCTCACTGGTTTTTACAGTCTTAAACCCCTTTCTTCAATGTTTTTCGTCTTTTCAGATTCTTTTTCTGTCTTTCTATAGCATGACAAAATACTTGTGAGATTATGTTGATAGACTGCAACTTGAAACACACAGTTCTAAAGGTACTTATATTTTCTTTTTAAAAGCAATCTCTTTTCTGTAATGGCTGCAGTATGTTGTTTTGAAATCATGCATGTGTTATAAAAAGTAGCTGTCCAGAAATGTAGTTAATTGCTTGTCTATGTTGCATAAGTTTGTTGTAATTCATCTGGTATGCCCCTGCTCCCAGGAGCTTAAAACTTCTAAAAATATTTAATAATGCTTTCCATATCTTTCCCAAAGGAAGCCTACCCAGAAGGAATGTTCAGATTACTCGAGGCATGAATTAAAGTCTCTGGTCCATTTAAAAAAAAACCCAAACAACAAACAAAACAACACCCTCCAAACTGCCAGACAAGCTCAGTTGCATATTTGGTGGTGAAGACAGAGGGCAGCTTGCACAAGTGATGCAAAAACTGGATATGGGCTCTATTCCATATTCATATTGGTCAAGCTCAGTGCAGCACAGCTTGTGTAAGACATGGATTTCAGACTGTTAGGAGAAATGACTCTTAAACTACTTTGGGATCTGACATCAGCAGTTCAGTGTGTCCTGGATTACCATTGTCCCTCATCAACTGGCAGGTACTGCTCCCTCTACAGCCTGCTAACTTCAGGAATCCTGCAAATACATTGTTGATGATAGTATAGCACCAGCCAGTTTATTTCACGTGTTAGATAACTTCATGAAAGTGTAGCTAACAATTTAAAACTTACCTGCTCTCAGATCGTCTTAAGGTAGTTCTTAAAGAAAGTGTTTTATGTGGTTTGTTCCTTGTGTCACAGTCTTTCCAGGGGATTGGATGTTATCACTGGCTTAATGCTTTCTGTGCTACTTAAGGATTTATTCTTTTCCCCATCTGTTGCAAAGCATGCTGTTACATGTGAGCAGAAAATACTAAAGATTTATTTTTAGTTTCTTGTTTGAAATTTATTTCTGAGAAGGTTTGTGCTTTTGTAGAAATGAGCTCTGCCTCTCGGTAGAAGATTGGACTGGTCTGAAGAAGAATCTTTAAAATGTGTCCAGAGTTTATGTGACATTGAGGCAGCCTGGTTTCAGAATACTGAGTACTTAAAGAAAGGGATTAGCATCATATGCTGGTCTAAGATGGAAATTTAAGTAAAGTGTCTTTTTTTGTGGAAGTACACCGTTTTGGATTTATAGCTAGGTTTTTCAAAAAACCGGTTGTTTTAACAAGGTATTGTACACTGCAGAAGTTAAAAGAAAGGGTAAAGAAAATAAATCTAAGTAGCAAATCCAGTCATTATATGCTGTAATAATGCAGAATCATAGAATGCTTTGAGTTTAAAGACCATGTAAGTCCATGGCACACACACCCTATGCACATACCCACTTGCCATGGTCAGGAACATCTTTTACTAGATGAAGTTGCTCAAAGCCAACCTGATGGCAGCCTTTAGAACTATTCAAATTTATGTACAGTGTAGAAGGCTCTGAGGTAAGAAAGGATAACATCTGGATGATTATTTAGGAAAACGTTTATTTGCTTGCCCATATATTGCTTAATACAGATACCATGTGGCTTTGTTGCTTTCCATAATGAACTTTCTTCAGTTTTAGAAATCCCTACCCTGTGTCTCTTGAAAAGGTACACAGTATGTTAATTGCAGGGCATTTATCTTCCCAGAAGTTATTTCCATTCAAAATACTAGAAATACAATAAGCCTTACTGGGTTTATGCAGTATTTGAAAAGGCTGGTTAATCCACAGTGGAGGATCAGGTTTTATCTCCTCTAAACCCCAGACCAGCAGCAGGGACTATACATACTCCAGGCATTTTCTGATACTTAATACCTGAATACAGTTGATACTGAGGTGGTTTTTTTAGCCTTCCTATAAAAGAATAATTTCTCTTTCAATATGCTCAACACATTTTTAGTATCTGTGTCTGTTTTATATAAGATTAGAGTTTGAGTGGTTTTATTATGTATTTCACAACAGCATTCTTGTTGAGTATTTAGTTAGATTCATAATTTGTTAAAAGTAGAGCTATTGGTTTGGGGTTTTTTTTTAATTCTAATATTCCAAAATTCTCTTCCTTCTGCCTTTAAAGCAGTTTGCAATAATTATCTTCAGTGACTGAGATGGGTATGTTCCAACAGGAAATCTGATCTTTGGGCTTCATCTGTATTCATCATGCTCATTTGTTGTCTTTCTTTTATCTTTGTGTATGTTCTAATAGCTTTACATTACACTTGTAAAAAGCAAAAGGAAAACGCTTATAAATTCTTCATGATTATTGCCTTGGTTATTCTAAAATGTTTTCTGAAGGAGTGACACTTCATCTGTCATTCTGCTTTCCTCATGCTTTATCAGAATTAGTGTTAAGCTAGAGGCCATCTGTGTGGCATTCAGTGATTCTCTGGCTATATCTATATTAGTGAATTAAGTGTGTCTGAGGCTAATTGACATAACACAGCTCATGTCTGTAGTCCTAGTCCCAAAATGGGGTAGTTACATCTAAAGTTACTTCTGGGACTGGTCCCCTTACCAAGGATGGCTCTCTGAATGATGCCTTCAAATTGCTTGAAGGAGTGCTAATTGGCCTGGACAGAAGTTGTTTTGGGCACTTTTTTAATGGTGTAGTGGTACAGGCAGTTCATTTGCATGCACAGCTCTAAGCACTGTTGATTTTACTGGTATAGATGTGTAGCCTCCACAACTTCAGACAGCTAAATCGATATGTTACCTCTCTATCATCATTTCTAAATTTGCACTTGGCTGCATTCTCAGACTGCATTGGGATACTTTTAACCATATAACTGCATATTGTTAGGTGATCAAAAAAATGTAAAATTAGTCATTATTATTGTTTTACTTTATGTGTGGGTAGGTCTGTATTTATTCAAAGCATACAGATATTTTCATATTGAGTGTTTTTATGAAGGTCCAATTGCATTCGTTTTTACAAACCGATTTCTGGGAAGATTTTGAGACAAAGAAAGTACTTGTTCCCAAGGCTCTTATTAATTTTTTTTTTTTAAATTGCATTCTTACTTTTTTCATGAATATTTGATCTATCTGGTGGAGTGTTCAACAGTTAATTAATGTCTTTATTTTTGTTTGATTTACCACATAAATAAGGACATGTAAACTAGTACATGTACTTTGATTATGTGGTCAGAGTGTGGAATACAGTTTGGCAGAGAAATTGTAAATAAATTTAATTGCAGGAAAAGATTGGTTTGTGATGAAGGCAGACAAGTGCAACTATTAAAGTTGCCAAATCTTATGCAGAAAGTAATGGTGAAATTACACATAGCTATGTGAGGTGAAAAAATGGCATGGCAATAAGTTTTTAATAATGATTGTAGATTCAATAAATTTAAGAAACAGACTACAAGCATTAGGAATCAGTAAATTCCATATTTTTATTCTGTGTTTTATGGTTCTGAGTTTTTTTAGTAACTGTTGAATAACACTGGAAGTAATATTGTGGAAATGTTTACCATGGGGACTAGAGCAATTGCCAAAATCTAGAAAAACTATTTTAGGCTGCTGTTTTCATGAGATTTAAATCTACAATTACTGTGCTCTTGTATAATATCCTTCTAATTACCAGGCTTGCTACAGGAGCCTATTGGCCCTTCTTGTCAAAACACTGCTAGAATGTAGCAGAGCATGGATTAATAATAGGCCGGGGGGAAATGGCCATTTTCCAATAATTAAGATGGTTCTTTGACTGTGTACAGTCTGGACTTCCACACCTAAGACAGAATTGCCATAGAAATTACCTGTTTAGTGAGAGCAGCTCTTCAGTTTGTGCTCTGATAGAATGCTGTGTTGCTCTAGCAAGTGTTTCTTTCTCTACTTTTGTGCTACCTACGCACACACGCGCACACATATACACGCACAAAAAAATTTCTCCAATTTAAATTTCATAACAGTTAAATAATAAGAGAAGTAATGGTCAAATGAAGCTATACTTGTTTATAATACACGTAGTTTTCTTCATAGAATAATGAAATACTTGTAGGTTACTTACATAGGTCAATTTAACAGCTGTTCATGTTCACCATTATGAAAGTTACACAGCTTCATACACGATACACGTTAAATGTGTACTTGTGTATTTGCATGAAAATGTCTTCGTATTTGTAGATGCCTGTCTCAGGAAATACTTCTGGAACATGTGGTCATTAATCTCTGGTGTTCAAAGTCTATAATGTGTTTAGTGTGCTTGATTCTAATCTTGGGAGTATCTAATAGATTTTTAGTTTTGGTATTTCACAAAATATAAGCCACTATTTCTTAAAGGGAACCCCCATCTTTAAAACATGCTCTAAGTTATCACATTATGTAGGAATGGTAACTTTGTTCTGGTTTTTGTTTAAAGTAAGTATGTGTTTTATACAGATGTATATATATGTGTGTATATATATAGAAATATTTTCTCATTAAATACACTTACTAGATAAATACATCTGTTGGCAAAATACCACCTAGTCCAGTCCTAGGATATGTTTGTGAAGGAATCCACATAACCAAATTCTTTTTTATTTTATTGTATTTTATTATTTTATTTTTTGTATTTACCTTGATACTTCACTTTGTGACCTAAATAGTGTTCACTGAAGGCAAGTTTTTGCATTCTGTGCAGACTTTGTTTTACAAGACACGCTGTTTATAACTAATGCTATGTCAGAAGCTGTATTTAGTTGAAAATTTTATTATTACTGTCACAATACATATTACAGTGTAGAGACATTCATTTATATTGCTGCCAGCTTTGCAGTGGGTACATAAATGCTTGAAATTGTTATAGTAGCTTACGTAATGTGTTGGTATTTGGGATTTCGGTGACGATCTGAAATAAGGTGGCTGGTGTGGGCAGTAGTATGTTGTGTGTGTGCTATGGGGACACCACACAATGCTTAGTTATAATTTCCTACTTGGGCCTACAGGAGTTCCTTCTTTGTGGTACCATCTGTGCTAGTGCATCCTTGCCATTCAGATACTCCTGTGTTCAGGCACTGTGGAGAAATCTAGACAGTACTGTGGGTTATTTCTCAAAATAGATTAACTTTAGGGTTTGTCAAGAATTTGTGAAAATGTGATGGAGATAATAACAAATCTAGAGGGTTCTGATGTTTTGCTTGAAGAGCTGAACTCAGACTGCAATTATACTTGAGACTTGATGAGCTGTGATCTTAGATGGAAACAGAGTGACTGTAGTATTAGTAAGAGGAGTATGTCTGGGAATTGCCTTTGTTGAAAAGATAAAGACTGGAGAATTAATACTGTTAGTAATTGTACAGCTCAGATATTCCTGGATGTGAAGCCCAGTGGGTCTGATGAAGCTGCCACTGAAGCAGTAAGAAGCGATGCTGAATTTGGATTGTTTTAGGGAAGCAGTGAGAATGCAGTAGAAGAGTTAGTCCTGTAAAAGAAGTTTGGACCACAGCTGTGGATCACAAGTAGAACAAAATTTGAAAAATAAATGAAGACAAGTTTACATAGCAGTCAGTGTATTTATCTAGAATCTGTTGGAGTTGCTGGTAGTGCAGTTTCTTCAGAGACTGATGTCATCCTCCAGTCACCTCAGTCTTTTGAAACTGCACTCCACCATAAGCACTTTAGTTGGCTGTCATATATAGACATAGATATAGATTAGCAAAGATTGCCTTAGAAAAGATTCAGAACTTCATAAAGGCATGTATTTGGGTTTCCTCTGTTTGCAAAGGTTTTTTAGTAGGATAAGAATTTTATAACCAAATTTCAACCAAACTACAAACTGGATCATCATGTAGTCTCATGTTACAAAATGTGGTACAAAAGTTTAACATATTTAAATTCCATTTAAATGCAATTATAGTTTGTACATGATTATGTATAAAGGGCTTGGGCTGTTTAATCTGCACAGGGCTTTCTGAGTTTGCCCACAATTCTCCTGAAGTGTGACAGAATCTGTCAGCACAGAGGCTGAATGGTAGAACCCTTGGTATGGCGTGTATGGTCTGATGGGCCCACATGGGACCTCATTCCAAGCAGCTCAGGCTGGTTGGGACAGTGTCCTGCGTGCATATTGTGGGACACCTCCAGGTGTTTGAAAAGCACAGCTATTGGAGTTTTGTATTCATCTGGCAGACTGGCCAAGTACAGCTTTAAGAGTCTTGATTTGTCAGCCTGTCCTATGAGGTAGTCACAGTAAACCAAAAATCAGACAAATAATGCTGAGAATCCTGTGTGCAGTGTCTCACTGGAAGCCTTATATGAGATAGTCACTTTCTGAGGCAGACAAGGTGAAGATGGAAAATGCAAATGTTGCTTTTGAAGGATTCAGCTGCAAGCATCAGTTCTGACAATAATTGGGTTTAACTGTTGTATTGGAATTCGTGGTGCCCTCAGGGCTGAGGGAAAAAAAAAAAACCAACCTGAAAAGATTGCTGACACTGGTAAAACACTCAGACATGAAACAAACTTGAGGCTGTTAGTTGGTGTACACTAGAAGTTTGAGCAGAACCTTGTAGCAGGTTGTTGTATATGCCATTTTCAGAAACTACTTTAGGATAATTCTTGGGACGGGAATTTAATAAGTGAACATCTATGAGATGAGTAAATGAGTGGTGCATTACTTGAGGCAGCTGCAGGAGCAGCTTTGTTAGGTTCTAAGCAAGAGTTTCATTACAGTGTGTGTGTGCCACCAGTCTCCACTGTGTGTGCCAGCAGCAGCAGAGTCAAGCTTAAATGCTTTGGCCCAGCTGAGAAACAGCCTTCCATGGGATTAAAATACTGCCTGCTATGAGGCTTCATAAATGGATTGGATTTTCAAGTAACTGTATCAGGCATAGATTCAAGCCATAGGACTGCAATGGAGTTTCTAATAAAGATGGTATCTTTTTTAAAAGATTGCAGCTTTTGATTGGCCCCACAAGTTTGTGAATTGTCATGAGTTCCTTAGTCTTTGAGTTTAGAGCGAGTCATGTCAAACTAGGGGCAAAGAGAAACTGTGTGACGATTCTCACTTAAAGGACTACAAATTGGAATATTCCATAATGTGAAGTCCTTATTACAGTCAGGATTTTGTCACATGGTTATCTAGGATGTTGTTAATAGTATTGCAGAGAGGGAGAAGGAGTACAAGAGGGAGCAGGAAGAGTGTGTCTGTCTTGCATCATAATGGGCAGTGTTCAGGCAAACTGAAATGGTGCAATGTCCCATGTTGTCAGTCCCCCGCTGTTAATGCTGTTAGAAAGATAGTTCCAAGAAAGGTGAGGTGGAGAACTGTGGTAGAGATGGTACCTGCTTGCTCTTCAGCTGAATACAAAGATGAGGAGGGAACTGATAGTTGAGCTGTGATAGTTCATGTCTGCACATGTCATGTTTTGCTAGACATTGATTTAATATATGTTGGGCACATTTATTGTGTCCTGTTAAAGGGAGCCAAAATATCCAAAACAGCCAGATGTTTTATACTGTTACATAAACCAGTTTCTGGTATATTCTAAGCCCCTTCAGGGCTACTGTTTATAGTAAATGACACATGCCCCTAGATCTACCTAGTGTAGGCTTCTTTTTGTTAGTATTTTTTGTCAAATAGCCAAAAACAAGCCTAAAAATCACTGCGCTGAATAAAAACCTGTGTCGTTACTAAATAAGTATTTTCATGGACAGAAATATTAGTCATCTTCGTAGAACATTTTTCTCATATACTGAATGAAACGAAGTGGCTTATTGCTGTCAGAGGAACAGAATATGTAATACGTTAATTTGATTTTCAAAGAGATACGATTTTTTGATTTCTAAATCAAGAGATCCTTAAAGTAACCATGTTTTCAGAAAACATGGAAATCACTTGCCCTTCAACAAGTAGCCAGTCTGCACATGTCTGTCTCTGCTTGCCCATGTATTTTCCTGTTTTTCAATGCTTGGCATATCCTGTTGTTCCAGCTATTCACCAGAGGGGTGTGTGTGTGTGTTTTGTTGTTTTTGAGGAGTGGTGGTGGTGTTGGTTTTGTTTGGGGTGTGTAGCTTTTTAAAAATGTATTTATTCTTCCATTTGTTTCTTTAATTTAAGTTAAACCTCTCTGAACAGAGGAGGATCCAGGCTGAAAGGCCGGGAGTGGCTGTAAATGGGTTTAATTGCATTTCAGTTTCTTGAATATTTTGTTTCATGTGTCTAATGGATAACACCAGAGTGCCATGCTAACAGTGTGGAGCATTGTTCCACATATGTACAGAAGGGAGTTTTCCTTATTACTCCATCTTCACCAAGGCTTCAACATAGTGCTTAAGTGGGCTTTTTAAAGGACTTTTAAAAAACATACACATCGTTTGTTTCATTAGTAATTTAATTCTGGTCTTCCATTTAGTTAGTTTGCTTCAATTTGTTTTTGTACGTACTAGCCGCATCTTTCTTTGTCAGGACCTAATTGTTCAGTTGGTATTGAAACTAAAAGAGAAGTTTAGAAGATAGTTATTGTTGATGTATACTACCCATGACTCTGTGAAATTAGGGAAGCATTCTGAATTCCTGAAAACCTTTTTCTCTGATCAAAGTATACCTTTCTAGCCTATAATTACAGATCCAACTTGTTTTGAAACATGAAATTAGCCTTTGCAACTGATTATAAATATGACCATTTACACAACTGTTTTTCAGTAATAGGAAAGCTCTGTTTATTATTTTTAAATTTCTTGTATATTTAGAGCAAGACGTGTGTTTATGCTAAACTGTTCTGCTGTTTGCCTAGTAGCTGTATGCCAGACTGTTGAGATTAGAGTTTAAGACTAGTAAAGCTCATGTACAAGCTAATTTACAAATTAGCTTCTTCTCTACATTGAAATTCCAGGTCATGCATTCTCTCTGCAGGAAACAAAAGGAATGTTTGGAGGATTGAGGTCTGTACAGCTGTCTGTAAACAGTTGGTACTTATGTAGCATAAAGGAATCATTCTGAAGAGTCTATTACAGTCTGGTTATTATAGTTGAAATTTAGTGTTACAGTGCTGTTACATGCAGTGGATTGACAAATAGTGCAACATCCTCCTCAATACTAGGAGTATCTTAAAGAGAATAAAGTGTTTGTATTAGAGGTGGGGAATGTAATTCCGTTGTTTGGTTTGAGGTTTGGGTTTTTATTGGGGTGGGAGGAAGGCAGGGTGTAGCCTTTGTTAACTGATGCTTTGGGATTATCAAGGCCTTTGTTTTGTTTCGTTTTTGATTTTTCCTTGGCAAACTTAATGGTTTGGGGTGAGATAAGAAAGAAGGATTCTTCTTTGAAGAGGTGGAACCTTGGTAAATTGAGTAACAACATAAAGAGCTGAGAATTTAGTAAAGTGAAGTTGATCCTTGCATTGAGGTAGGGAAGAATTGGATCATCAGTTAAAGATAATTTGAATCCTGGTTTCCTGTGAAATGCTTAATGAGACATTTGTGGGAACTTTGTGACAGTTGTCAACGGTGAACGAATGATGATCATTTTAGTTTGCAAAGGTCTTTTAATATATACCCAAAATTTTTTCAGAGAGGGAAGAAAGGAAGTAGATTCTTGAACTTTGAATCTAAAACTTCAGTGGAACTGTTTTAACACATTTTAATAAAGCAGATATTAACAGAGGAGAATATCCAGGATATTCATATTTTTCAGCTTGGCTGGGGAATGGCTTTAATAAAAAGCTTAAGGTTAAGTATCTATATTCCATATAACACTGTGGAACAACATGAATTATTTTATGATATATACAGCTTTTTTTTTTTTTAATGCTTAAGTAGCTATTCTGTCTTGGTGGAATGGAAAAGTCCAGAATAATTTACAGATTATATTTTGAGTACCATGTGTGTTTCAGTATAGGGATTTTTACTTCATCTTATTAAATGTTTTTATGAAATTTTATTTCAATAATGAAACTGTTTTAAGCTCAAGCTTTGACTCAGACCAACAAATACGAGGAAATTAGCTCTAGCCCCAGCATTTATTAGACAAGCTACAGCAGTGTAGCTTCTGGCAGTGTAGAAATGTGGCATCCTTGGCTATGTACATCTGCTGTTTTCCCCTGCACCAGATCTAGTACTCATCTGACCCTTGCTCAGTTTGAAAAATGACTGGAAAGCCAGTGTAGAATCCTCCTACTTTTCTGAATGAGCTTTCTGAAGAGTGAGTGATTGGACAGAAAAAGGGAAGGTCAGGCTGTCTTTGAACTTCTCCTTTTGGTCTTGACCATAAATGCATGGGCTCTGTTAATTAAAATTTATTGGATTACAGATTTGATTCATCTGGATATACGATGTAAGCTAAAGGAAGGAAGTGGGATAAAAGGGTAAGGAAATTTAGGGGAAGAGAAAACTGAGGATTTAGATTTTAGGACAACGTTGAGCTATGACTTTAAAAGAGTTAAAAACAATTTTAGAAGGTTTTACTTTCTTTGCAGATACTCAGTTGAAACTTAACTCACATAAATGGGGGGTTTTAGTTTAAAGATAAAAGCAACCATATTTAAGTGTAATTTTTAGTCTTTTAAAATCACTAAAAGCAAATGATCGTGCAGGGAAGATTTTTGCTGACTCCTTAACTCACTCAAGAGTTTATGTAATAAGGAGGGGGCTATGGCAATGGTTCATGTAACAATAACATCTGTAGTACTTGGAATGTCCTGAACTCTAGTCAGACATGAATGGTATTTGCATGTGATACAATACAGCATGATTTGCCTTATTAGCTCTGATATCTTTCCATTCTTCTGAAATGTGCCCTTTTCTCAAGAAAAAAATGTGTTTGGTAACATGTTAAAGGTATGGTTATGTCATTGATACCTCACTTCATGACATAATTGCTGATTTAATGAATGGGAAATACTCCTCAGAGGTCAGTGGGAATACTGTTTCCTTAAAATCTATCTGATTTACCATGAGTTAATGACTTCAGTGTCTACTAACAAAAAATATTAAAAAGCTTGCTCATATAGTAAATATTTTAGCATATACAAAGAAATATAAATGTTTTAAATTATTTTCTGATTTTACAGTATTTTTATTATGATTTCATTGACTTGGTATTGTCATTTTCCAGCACAATTAAAATCAGTAAATTTGGGCAGCTTTGATCTTGACTTAATTTCATGAAAGGTTTTCAACTACATATCACTTGAAGTTAAGGCTACAGTGGGTATTTTAAGTTGACTTAATATATTGGAGTGTAGAAAGTTCTGAAAGTTACATTTTTTAATGCTAAATTAACTGTCATTGAGATAACTAACTTACCAAGCTGCTTGACTGTTTACTTTGTGTATATATAACTTCTGTGCTTGAAGTCCATTTTTTGTACAGTGTATCAGCCTTTTTTTTTTCTGAAGGGGTTCAAAGGGATTTCCAGTAGTGATTAGTTGCAGCTATGTCTCTCAAGTTCTGATCCTGAATTGCTGCACTTGTTATCCAATGTACAGTTTTCTCTTAAAACAAGGCAGAAAGAAATAAATACTTTTCTGGACTTGACCTTGGTATATGTATTGGTGACATGCACAAGTAGTTTTTATGATGCTTTCACCTGCAGAGTTATTTTAGGTAGCAAAAGCTGATTTTAGAAAAACAAGCTTAGTCACAAAGGTTGTTGCAATTTGTTGCAATTTATCTAAGAATCGTTGATAATTGTGAAAAATTTGGTATCTAAAGCGTAATTACACATATCTATGTTTTCTGTCACCTGTTGTCAGTCTGACTCAGGTTTTGTTTTTTAGCATTTTGATTATTGTTTCCAGTAAAATCTCCATGTTTCTACAGATTGCTTCCTTTGGCAGTTTTGCTTTTGGAATGAAAAATTTAGCTGTACTAAACCTACTTTTTTTATAATTTTATTTCAGTTATCTAGAAAAGTATGAAAAAGTCCATCATTTTGGGGAGGAGGATGATGAGGTACAACCAGGCAATCCAAAGCCACAACTTCCTATTGGTGCAATTCCAACTTCCTATAACTACCAGCAACACAGTGTGTCAGGTAAATTCTTGAGGGTAAAAGTTTTCTTTGTGTGTGTATGCATTTTCGACAGGCTACAGAAATGGTGCATAGATAATTTTGGAATATTACTAAAAGCATCAAATCTGGAGGACATTCAAATGATAATACACTCAAAAACCTTTCCACTGTGAACCACAACAAAACAAATATTAAAATCCATAAGCTCTTTGTCTTTGTTACAAATATTATCCTTGCTAATTAGTAGAGCTGTGTAGTTACTTGTCTTGAAAAAAATTACCTTGAAAATTTGCAGTGTGTTTCTTTCAGTCTCTCATTTCTCTACAGTCAAATACCTGAATTGAGCCTACAATTAGTTAAGCTTTAAATTAGAAGCTGGTGGAATGGACGTGTAATTTGTTGTGTAGAAATTGACTTAAAATTGTATTACAATTCCATTCTGCTTTAATTAAAGCTTGTGTTCTGTAAGGTTTTCTTTGGGAGAATGTGCTGCAGTGTTGCATTCTGGAGGTGGCAAAGGAACTGGTAATGTAACTAGAAAGTTACATAGCAAAGTGGAATGGGTTCCACATTTTGGCCAGAAAAAAAAATTACATTGAATACTGTAAAAACTTGTTAAAGACTGCAATAAGTTATAACAAACTTTTTCAGAATTCTTACTTACAGTAATACTGCTTAATGTATCATTTTAAGATTAATGAGTGTATCTGTGAAAATGTTGTGTTTTGTTTTTTTTTTTTTAATTTAGATTACCTTCGTCAAAGCTATGGGCTGTCTATGGACTTAAACTCACCAAATGACTATAATAAGTTGGTGCTTTCACTATTATCTGGACTCCCAAATGAAGTGGACTTTGCAATTAATGTGTGTACTCTTCTTTCAAATGAAAGCAAGCATGTTATGCAGCTTGAAAAGGACCCTAAAATCATCACTTTACTGCTTGCAAATGCTGGGGTGTTTGATGACAGTAAGTATATAATGTTTTTGCAACAGAAAGAGTCCAAACCTGTTGTAGCATCTTTCACAACTCATGATAATTAAAATGTTAATAACTTACTTCACAGTAATATATCTAGATTTTCCTCTTTACCTTGTCCATGATTACAAGTTTTATCAGATGTTACAAATACCTTGTAAGTTAGGAAATTTAAAAATTGAATAGGTCAGTGAAATGTAAGAATTATTTTTTTGATATTAAAGTTCAGTTGTTCATGATGCTAAATTTGCAGCATTGGATTTGCATTTGCTTGTAGTGTGTTACTGTTTCCTTTTGAATTTGTAGGACCATGCTGACTTTTCATAATTCTTTTTTAATGGCAATTGCAGATTGAAAAATTAAGAAGAAGTAGTCTGAGAACAATGACTTGCTAACATTTTTGGTCTGATACTTCGCTGCACATTTAACTGTAGTGAAGTTCAGATTATAAAACTCAAGGGAGAAAAGTCTTAATCTGATTTTCAGAATTACTTAATGTGTTCGCACATAGATTTCAAAGGAGGATTCATTCCATCAAAATAATAAAGTATGTGAAATAAATTCTTCAGATTTTTCAGTGTGAAAAAAATGCCCCCATGCCTAATTATTCCTTGTTAATGGCTTCCTGTCAAGAGAGGAGCAAAACATAAGTTAACCTAAACCATTGTAAAATTGTAACAGCATAACTTTTATCTTGGAGTGGTGAGGAGAAATATTTGCCAGGTATATCTGCTGGAGATCTTTGGTTGTTTGGTGGGTTTTTTTGTTTAGTGGTTTTGTTGTGTATTTTTTGGTGGTTGTTGTTTTCATTTGGGTTTTTTGTTGGGTTTTTTTGTGTTTATTTGGGTGGGGTTTTTTGTTTGTGGTTGGTTTGTTTTGTTGATTTTTTTGGTTTTGTGCGGTTTTTTTGGTTGGTTGCTTCTTTGTTGTTTTTTTTAATTCTGAAATTCAGAAATTACCTCCATAAAAAATTGCTCAAATGAGCCTTTTCAGCCAAACATAATTAAGTCTGATAATACAGATGATCATATCTGTTTGAGTATAACTCTACTTTGCATGTGTAAGCATAAACATAGTATGGTATGTCAGAGATTCTGTTTTAAAACTCTGGAGAAGAAGCAGTGTTAGCCATTGCATATGGTTTAGTTGTTTTTTTTTAATCATTATTTACATAGCAATTTGTAGCTCCCCCCTTCTCCCCCCAGTATTGCATTAGTGTTCTCCAGCTTCTCTCTTGCTCTTTCAATTTGTACATTTTTCAGTGTCCTTCAGATACAGTTAGACCTTGGTCATCTAGTGTTTGCATCTAGTCCAGTCCCAAGAACTTTCAAAGGAAAATATTTGAAAGGAAGCTGAGGGCAAACTTACTCCTCCATATGATTCCGGAATGTTTGCTCTCTAGATTTTTGAGGTTACCATCACTCAGCTGTTCTTTCGATGAAGCTTCTATTGATTTAGGAATTTGCAAATAATTTAATTGAGTTTTATATTGCTATTTAAGGATTTTTTTGGATGTTGTAGGGGGGTAGACAGTGTTTTCTGTAGTTCTTAACTTGAAGAACAGGTTTATTCCATAGCTTGTCTGTGTTAATGTTTTTTGAAAAATATTTGAGGTCAAGCTGAGAGGAATGATGATCATGTAATGAACTCACTCTTCATTCCCTGGGAAAAACTTCATTTTTGTATTACATGATTATGTCGTCTTCTGGATAAATCCAGGGAAATACTGTAGCGGCATGAGGAATAATTGGGGCAAATGGGGGAAAGAAACAGAGAAGTATATTTACTTATTTTTGAAGCATGAAGTTTTGAAATACTTAAAGGGTTTTATAGTATAAATAACAAAGGTAAATCTACCAGATTTCATGATTAAATGAATTCTCTATTAGTAAATTCAGGCATTATGAAAATACTATCACAATAATTTCAGGTGGCAGTAAAAAATAGCTGATTAACTTCATTTGATACAGGGTTTAGATTCTTCTTGTCTGTATTTAAGGTTTTATAATTGTTATTATTTATAATGTAGTGTTTTTAGGTAAAATATGTCACCAGCTTCCCTCCTGTCCCCTCCTAAACTTCAAGATGACAGTTGGATTGCAGGTCACGGGGCAACCCCAGAATTTGGGGGGCTTATGGTATATTCAGTTTGGAGAGCTGCGTAAGACCTTGGTTTGGATTCTGTGAATTGAAAGCTGATGTTAACTTAAATGTGTTATTAGTTCATTACAGAACTATTGCAAGATAGAGTTTATTTTTGGATTGACTCAGCATTTGATTCAGATTGACTGAGTCTTAGCTGCTTTTAAGGAGTGATGATTACAAAAGCTGTGGTAGTGGCTCCTTCAAACCATCAAACAGCCAAGAACATCCATTACTGCTCTTGGTTAAATATTGAGTTTCAATTGAATGCTGTCAAAATCTTACTATTGTTGAGTTTTTTAGAAAATGTAAGTGGAAATTTGTTTAATTACTGCAGTAGTGTTTGTGCTTACACGGTGCGCTTGGAAAATAGTTCTTGATGTGAGGGTGAAGTAGGGCAGTCATCTTGACTCTTGGAAAAGAGCTGTGGAAAAGTTTCCCCTGTGGTTTTTTTTTTACAGGATTCACCAACTAGCCCTTTCCTTATGAACTCCTTACTCTCAGTTTAAACTGTAAAACTGCTATAGCTGTTAATTAAATGACAACAGACATTTCAGCTGGTATATGCAGTGTTTTTTAAGATCAAAAGGAAACACTGGTAGAGTCCATAGTGTTCTTGAATTTCTTGAATCTTTATTTAGTTTATGGATTAATAAAAATGTTCTTTTTTTGTTTTACTAAATTATGCTTTTTGTGCTTAAAGCTTTAGGGTCATTTTCTGCTGTATTTGGAGAAGAATGGAAGGAGAAAACTGATAGAGATTTTGTTAAGGTAATTCAAAAATTACTAAAATAATTTTGTACTGCATATGGTGGGTATCAAATCCTTTAAAAAGATGGAAAATTCTAAGATACACTAGCACATGTCCTTAGAATTACTCTCAACTTCATTCCTTTGATTTAAATATAAGAGGACACTATATCACAGTTGTCTTAAAATGTTTGGATGAGTAGGAAGAAGTGTATTAAGAAAAAAGTAGGTATAGGCAGATGAGCAGAGGTTTCCCTGTTTCTTCTTGTAAGGAAATTAATATGTGTGAAGGAAAGGAATATTGGGCAACATATTTTCCAAGAGGCAGCAGTGCTGTTTTGGGTTTTATTTTAAACTGCAGTGATCAGTAAAGAAACATTCTGAATTATAAAAATTAAGATCATACTATAAGAAGCATATGAGAAATACTTCATATAGGTTAGCAATGTTGCAGGTTTGTTTCAGTTAAACTATTTTTGCACAAGGCTGTTTAAATCTTTCCACTAGGGGGCATGAGCTACTGTACAAGCAGGGAAATGAAGTAAAAATAGAGCTAAAGTTTCTTTTACAAATGGTTATTTATTCTAGCTGAACTTTTTTAGGTGAATAAGAGCATGAATTGTAGCTGAAAGAGATTTGATATTTCAGCATATTTACTATGATATGCAATTTATTTGAATCAAATTACAGGTGACAATTTAGGTGGCTAAAATAGAAGAAAGCTAGATTAAAATATATTTGAATACCTTATGGGTTTTGTTAAAAAATGTGAAGAGAGAACCTCCCGAGTTCCTTATAATGCCAAGTCCTGCTCAAGTCCATAATTGTTTCAGATACTGAAATACCTTACTAGTATTACAGAGCAATATTTGCTGTGAGCTTACTTCATTTATTTTTTGTTTTATTTTTATGTAACTCAGTTTGGGAACAAGCTGGACCATAGTAATTTTAGTTAATTGATAAGTATTGTTGAAATGCCAGTGTATAGATTCCCTAATCGACATTTTCTAAGGAAACTTAAAACCAAGAAAGCTAAGCTCTGATATTTGTGAGTATATGGACTTGAAAATGTGATACAAATGTTCCAAACTTGAGTGTAAAAATTAATGCTTTATAATCTTCAAAATTCCCCTTTTCCACTGAAAAAATATGTCCAGAAGTACTGTAGGTTGTGGGTGGGTTGGTTCGTTGGTTGGTTTGTTTGTTTGTTTGAAGCACTTAGCACTTCTGTGTTGACTTCATCCTAAGCTGTCACAGGCTGTTGCTGATCTAGAGCAGCAACAAGCACCATGTCTAGATCTATAAACTTCTAAAATTATACAGTATTCAGTACTATTACATACTTATTAATTATATAAATTTCAGTAATCGTTATAAGGGCTGGTGGTTCTTCAAAATGTTTAACCAAGTTTTAAGTAGAACCACTGTAACTGCAGTAAGGTTTACTAATAAAAAACTTGGATGCTCTCCAAGATCTATTTTTGGACATTACAACATATATAGTACCACTCTATAGTGAAATACTGCTGACAGTATGTCAGAAATACTCGGAAACCATGTGAAAAACTTAACATCAGATGTAAAACTATCTGTAATGCCAAGAATTCAGATTTTTCAGAGCATCTCACTGCAAGCATTTGTTTGACCTTACTACTGGAAGTAATTTATTTTGTATTGCATCTGTGGCTGTGTCAAAACTCCCTCCTGTGTAGGAGAGAGATACTTGGTTATCAGCATAGAGGTGGCGTGTCTGGTTTGGGTGTTTGTTTTTGGGGTTTTTTAAATGCACTTTCGCAGTTTTCAGAAAAGAGAACGGCTATTAAGTAAGTTATTCTTTTCACCATTCATATTATCATTTTTTTTTAATCTTCATTTTTTTTTGTTTGTTCATTTTGGTGCTAGTTGTGTCCTCCAGTATTACTACTGTGTCAGTTGAAGGTGAAGGTGAAAAACAGTGTGTTTCTTTATGCTAAACTTCAAGGGAATCAATTACTTTTCTTTTCTTTTTTCTTTCCCTTCCCCCCAGTCCTTACTGCATTATATAAAACTGTTTGAAAAATTTATATTTTTCATTACCTTACCTGCAGCAGGACATATTTTCTCACTTTTTACGGAACTTACTTCTAAACTGAATCAAATGTTTCTACTAGTCAGTGAATCTGTTCCATTAATTGTCCAAATTGGAGTATTATTTAAGTTGAACCTGCTGTTATCTCTTACAGCTGTGTTAATTTGTCACATTCTCCCCTTTTGACTTTTCTTGGTGCTGCCAGTAAGCTTAAACATCTAGTTAGTTGTAATGACTGCATGTCTTTACTTAAGGATTGGAACAACTGGCATTTAGCCAGTCATCTTGCATCTCTCCTTGTTTGTTTTGTTGTCCCCGTCCGCAAGCTCGGATGACATCCTGCTTAGATGTTTTCTCCTCTACTCTGGCAACTTCCACATTTTTGACTGTTTCACTTAGCTTTGAGTATCCTCATGTTACCAAGGTTCACTTGTGAGTATAGTTCTCTTTCAAGAGTGACTTGTTTATATAGCATGTTTATAATCGGATAGATTCACTGTTTTTCCAGGTATTTCTTTCATGTCTCCAGCAGCTGCTCAGTGTCTGATGTGTAGTGTATGAAAAATTGTAATACATTTCTTCATGCACTGTTCATCTCTGTTTACTTCAGTCAAATGATATGCATTTCATGTTCTTGGACTTCTTGAGGCCTCCTCTAGCTGTAGAGTTTCAAAATCCACATATATGCGGTTCTTGTGCCTTACTTACTTCTCTGATTTTCTTCTTTATTTTGTGGTTTTTATTTTGCTCCCCAACTCCTTCTTTGTATAAATTTTTTTTTTCCTTTACTGTGCATTTATCCTCTGAATCTTTATCAGATAGTGTGCAAAGAGGGATCCTTATGCACTTAAATACCTGAAGTACTTTTCAAACATGACTTTTTTTGTCTCTAACAGTAATCTGTCAAGCTGACTTGACTTCAATTGCTCTCGTATTTTTCTTGGAAAATAACTAGTCGTACCATTGCTACATTATGTTTTGTAGACTCAAATGTTCATTGCTGTTATGGACAGTCATTTGGTTGATCTGATTTGCAGTGAATTCTCTATAATCCTTTGCATTTTTTTCCGAAGGAATTTGGCTACTGACAGTGATCAGACTGTGAATATGAATCAAGTTCTTTACTTTTGTCCATTATCTCTTAGCATGTGGATGTCATGTAGTTATGCACTGTTTGGTTGCTTCCAGGTTTTAGCTTGATGTTTCTATTAGCAGTCCATGATATAAATATATATATATATATATAAATATATATATATATATATATATATATATATATATATATATATATATATGAATAACTACTGATAAAGACCTTTACTTGTGCCCCCTGTCTTGTTTATTTCTGTTAATATGTAATATTAGATTGCAACTATCCTTCATAGTAGGGAATAAATAACTGCTTGTGATGCTGAACTGATTGTTTGTTGCCTTTGTGCTATTTGCTTTTCATGTGAATGCCCAGAAAGTTTCATTATTTTTTTCTGCTTTTGATGTTCCTTTGGGGGAAAAAAAATTGTCATGTTTCACCTGTTCCCTTGTAACAGAATTTTGCCTACATGCTTTTGCCTTCTGTGGCTCTTGGTGATAGCTTCAGTGTTACTTAGAAAAATCTATTTGTCACAAACAGTAAGAAGTTAAAGACTTTTTTCTAGCTGTTCTTGTCTTTGCTAAAATGAGGTAATAATCCTTTCTGTGCAAGTAAATCCTCTTTACTAAACAGTACTTGGACACCACTTAGCAGCATTGCAGTGAAAATAAAATTCTTTTCCTTCCAATTTAGAAAATCTGTAGTATTGTATTTGTCAAGAAAATAGTAGTGTCAAGCTTGGTATGCAGGCTGTAATTTAGTAATTACATTTGCATAGCAAAATTTCTCCTGCTGTTCAGCTGGTTGTACTTCCCATCCTTCCCTTTTTATCCAGATTTATTGGTGGTTTTATTCTGTGATTATAGTCAAAAGAGGAGCGGTATTTCATTAGTGAGTCAAAAAAATGTACAAATTTTTATTAGTCAGAGGAAGGTTTATATCTTAGTTCAGATATACACATTAGAATGCATGTATCATTATATATTTTTATATTATTATACATCACAATATGCATTTTTATTAGTTTACAAACCTTAATTCCTTGATTAATTCTTGAATTTCAGCAGGACTAGCAACAAAACAACCATTTACAGACCAGGCCATAAATACGTAAAGTAATTTGAATTCCAGTCTGCTGAAGCGTTCCGCTTTGGTTATAGTGATAAGGGTTTTTCGTGGTGGTGGTGGTTGTTTCTCTCTTTTTGTTGTGTTATGATAAAGTGGGAAACACAGCAGCAGCTTTAAAAAGTCTTTCCAAATAACAACTTCTTGCAGGACTCTACTGAGACTGGGAGGAGTCACCTTATTCTGCCTTGTTTGTAGGAAATGAATGAAGATGAGCTGTACTTTTTTTCCATTTGTAATTGCTGTATTTCTAATGGTGTATGGAAAACTGTCCCACAGTTTCAGTATGTGCTTCAGCAAAGCACTTCTGTGGTAGTGTTGGTTGGTCGTGACTGCATACTTCTGGTGCTTGAAGGGAATAGTTTCTTAATGTAAAGTACTGAACATCTTGCATTTTGGTTACTATCAGAATAATCAAGGTACTAGGACATTTTTAAAGAACAATTATTGTAATATTATTTCAATATTTTAACATAATAGAAATAAAAGTAATTAATATTTAAAGAAATAGCCCCTGGAAATTAAGTATTTTTTAATTCTTTCTTCAGTTTTGGAAGGATATTGTTGAGGATATTGAAGTTCGTGATCTAATTTCTGACAGAAGCAAATCTCAAGGTGAGACATCTTGACTAATCTTAATACATGCATGCTGGTAAATGGAGCAAAGGAAAGACTAAAATTTATTTATTCATTTCATAGATATTCCATCAGAAGAATGGATTTGGGAATCCTTATTTCATCCACCTCGCAAATTGGGCATTAACGATATTGAAGGGCAGCGAGTACTTCAGATAGCAGTGATTTTACGAAATCTTTCTTTTGAAGAGGGAAATGTTAAACTTCTGGCAGCTAATCGTACTTGTCTTCGCTTCCTGCTGCTGTCTGCTCACAGTCACTTTATTTCTCTACGGCAGTTGGGGCTTGACACGCTGGGAAATATTGCAGCAGAGGTAATGTGCTTTCAAACAGAAGAATTCAGACATAAATTGATAAAAGCAGTAGTGTTAATGAAATTATTTTCTTTTCCTCTGTCATTGGCTGGAGAAGGAAATAAATTATTCTCTGAATTTGTAATTAGCAATTTGAAAACAAGTGTTCAGAGACAAAACTAAAATATGACTGTATGTGTCAGTTTGCTAAAATAGGATCACATGAAGAGAACTGATGATGTAGGGAAATAGAAGATAGTCATAGTGTATAATTTTCAGTTTAGTTTCCTGGAGAGAAGAAAGGAATTTAAGTTCTGTAGTCTGTATGCTAGCTTATTCACTTTATAATTATAACCTTTAGTCATAACTTCAAAATAGTGTGTTTAAGAAAGAGTGTTGCAGAGGTTTTTATGTCCTGTGTACTGTAGTTTGTGTAAACTAATCATATGCCACTGAGTATGCTGTCAGAATCATGTGAGGCATCTTTTTAGAGAGGTTTGAATGTTGTAAAATACACTGTTTCACTATGTCATATTATTATGCAGAAAATGACATGGTTTTTATGGGTAGTATATTCAGATAGTCCTTTTATTTTAAAACGTAGCATGTAAATTTGAGTGAAATGGGTACTATCAGAGAATAAGTCTGGAAGTTTTGATCCACTATTAAATATTGAAAGAAAAGATGGTGTTTTTAATTTACCATGTACCTAACTTCTTTTGAATGAGAATGAATGTTGCTTATGTCTGAGATCTCTAATTGAGAAGCAGAAGTAGAAACAAGATGAATGACTGGGATGGCATTTGGGAAGGAGTACTTGTTATTACTCAAGTTGTCGTCTTTGTTGGATATTAGAATCTGTTTGTGTATCCTGTTGGCTGCCTGAGAATAAAGTTATTTTCCTTATTCTGAGCACTGGAAAGTGTAAATTAGATTGCTGCTTCAGAGCAGAAGAGGCGATGGGGACTCAAAATGCTAGGTACAATCAGTCAAAAGCTGACAGGGTTCAGTTTTTATGAACACGAGTGTAATTTATGTGTGCTGCACTTACATGCTTCTGAATCTTATATTTTGATACGCACATTTAAGTGTTTGAGCCATTAGCACTATGTGGACAGTGTTAATACTTTTTTTTCTTTCTAATCAGCTTCTTTTGGATCCTGTTGATTTCAAAACTACTCATCTAATGTTCCACACTGTTACGAAATGCCTCATGTCAAGGGATAGATTTTTAAAAATGAGAGGTAAGATCTCTAGCTATTCTTCTTGTTCTATCAGAATTGTAATTATTGCTGGTTAAAACTATTTTGTATTTGTTTCTCAGGCATGGAAATCTTGGCAAATCTTTGTAAGGCTGAAGATAATGGTGTCTTAATTTGTGAATATGTGGATCAAGAATCCTATAAAGAGATCATATGTCATCTCACACTACCAGATGTGCTGCTTGTAATCTCGGCACTTGAGGTGCTGTACATGCTCACAGAAATGGGAGAAGTGGCCTGCTCAAAGATTGCTAAAGTAGAGAAGAGCATAGGTAAGGGAGAAGCAAAATCTATTACTTCTCTCACTTAGGTAAGGAAAAAGACTTAACCACTGACCATGACATATTCTTAAAAGTGTGGCTTGCTTGTGTGTCTGTGAGCACACAGCAAGGGGATGGAATTTACTAAATTTATTCATTGTATCTTCAAGGAATTGATGATGCTAAAAATTCTGAGGTGTTTTTTTTCTTAATGCTGCAAAATGTGTTTAGAAAAAACCAAATCTACAGAAGCATGCAAAAACTTGTTTCCTTTCAACACATGGCAATTTTAAAGCAAATCAGTATATTGTAACATCATTCATCTTGTCCTAATGTCATTGTTGGTTTTACATTCAATACTTTAGATACACTAGTATGTCTGGTTTCTATGGACATCCAGATGTTTGGACCTGATGCTCTTACTGCTGTAAAGCTCATTGAACATCAGTGTGTTACCCAGCCAGGAATACTTGATGTCAGACCACAGGTAATGGATCATGGTTCTTCACAGGCCCATGCAACAGGTGTCCCAGGTGAGTATCACTGCAAGAGAGCACACTGTTCTATAAAATCTCCCATATAATGTATGATTTTTATCTTCTCTAGATTTCTGATTAGTTTACATTGTGACAATTGTGACATTATGCATAACATATGTATCTTTTTCAAATGCTCGTTCATGAAGCAAATACACTATGTTAGCCAGAGCTGTTAGCCAAAACTGTTGTGAAACAAGCTTTGAAAGAATTTTAATGTTTTTCAGTTGCTAATCTGAAAATTCTCTGAAAGTTACATGCATTGCTTATTTTAACTTGTTCAGTGGAAAGAAAAAATATCTGTTCTAAATTGTTCCCACAATTTTCAGAGAATTAGAAATCCATTTTATATTGTGTTTTACACTGGGTATTATTTGACAGTAACATATAGTATTTGGTAGAATTGCAGAGATGAGATAGATTCACTCTTGATGGTTCTAAACAATTCCTTGTTATGTGAACTAAATTGTAACTATTCTTAGGAAGTTACTGAGAAAGAACCATTGCAACAGACATCGGTTTGCATGTCTAAGTGTGCTCTTTCTGGAATGGGCGTAAATGACTGGGAGAGAATGCAGCCCAGGGGGTGAACAAAAGGGAATAGGATAAACTGATACAACATTGCTACAAAATCCTTTGCATTATATTTGCATCCACTTAAGAATTGGAAAATAATTGCTGTGTATTTGTGCCCGTTTTAGTGGAGTATTGTGCCACTTTAAAATCATGCTCAGTACTGTGAAGTATTGAGATCATGATCATGAGTCTGGAAGCAGCTGTTCACTGGGTGCACACCTCGTGATTGCACTTCAGCAGTGACTCTGGCCCTGGCAAGCCCTGCTTCACTCTGGTACTGAGGTGCAGCCTTGTGGGTCTTCTGTGGGTACCTTTGTGACTTGCCTTAGCTGGATACATCCTTACTGACAAACTAGGAGTAACTGGACCAGTAGATGTCATGAAATGCTTCATTCAGGAGGACAAAAAACATTTCAGCAAGTTTTGGTTTTTTTTTCTTCCCCACATTCTCTACAGCCTCTAGGACTGCACCACATGTTGCTCCACCTCCAGGAATAGTAGAAATAGACAGTGAGAAATTTGCCTGTCAATGGTAAGTGTGTAGTTCTGTTCAAATACGTTAATGAAGAAGAAAAACAAAAATACTGAATTCACGTGTCACAGAATTTTCTAGTTTGCTTCTCTTTACCGTTAGACTAATTTTTCTGAAAAGTGTAAATCAAATCCATTCTGTCATTGCTTTGAAGAAGTATGAAAGCAAAAACTCAACCAGAATATTCAGTCTTCACCTGTTGATCCATGAAATTAGTTGTTTTGTCTCTTAGGACAGACTTTGATTTGATTTTTAACTCTGATCTTGATTTAATTTCTTTTTTAAATTGTCAAGTGGCATTACCTCTTTCACAGGTATTTTCATCTGGTAATGTGTTGCTGTATTACTGAATCAATATAAAAATAATTATCAAATTATGAAGCTAGGCCCTGCAAAACTCTTACATAATCATTGTGAACCTCAAGTTAAAGAAGATCAAAGTCTTTTCCATTCAAATTCTCTTGCTTTCAACTAATATTATTGTCAGATATTGAGAGAGAAACTCTCTCTCCTGTCCTGTGTAGACTGTGGGTGATCTTTCTGAACTATTTGTCTTATGTAAATCAACTCAGATTCTAAGTATTTGTATTAAATGGTTCTTGATGGGCCCTTTCACCTCTGCTCCTTCACAGCTCTTACGTTCATCCTTTGTCATGCTGAGGAGGCAAACACCTTCCAGATAAAGTGGATGGAATTTACATAGCTTAGTGTTTTAGGCTATCATGAAGTTATATGTCCAGCAGAGCTTTGGTTGTATGGGGGGAAATATTGCAGATTTTTGTGGTCAGCTGATGTTTCCATGCTTCTCTTTGCACACTACAAAGTATTACTAACCATACTGATTAACTGCTGAAAGATTGAGAAATTTCACATTTAGGCATTTAAACATGGATACCTGGAACTGGACTCTCTCTATGGATCATATCAGCAAACTTAGATTGATGTACATTTTCACGGTATGCTTTAGTTGTTGCTTCCTAGTTAGAGAAATGGGAAAATGAGTAAATCATAGCAGTGATATTCAGTTACTATCTCTTGAAAGCAGCAAAAAGACAAGGTATTTAAGCTGACCTTCCTGGATGCATTACTAGCCAGCTTAGATTCAGTAGGAGGTGTAAATGTGGTGACAGTAAAGTACTGATAACAGATCCCATTTCACAATTTCAAGTCCTGAACATCTCTAGTTTGCTGATACCAATGTTAGTGTGTCAGCCTGATATGACATATCCAACTGGACAGTCACTTGTCAAATATGCCAAATTTAATTAATACCTAAACTTTCTGTTAAAATAATGTAATATCAGTTTTTGTAATAATAAAATTCTGACAGCTGCAGGAGAAATGATACTTAATCTTTATGTGAGAACACAACTTAAAGAATGTAATCATAGGCCTTTCATCTAGTTACATTCGGAGTGTAGGGCTCTACAAAGGAGTATGCAGTGTAGTTTTCCAGAGTGTTAGCACCATAAAATAAATGCTGTCAAACAAAATATTTCTTTTATTCTCATGCCAGTATTTGAGCATTGAGTGAGAGTTGTTACTTGCCTCTGTTTACTGCTGGGGAAGAACAATTCCTTTGTCTCTGGGTTGGAGTAGTGGATTTAAGAGAAATAAAATTAAACTGATAGAAGACGTTTCCTTTTCTCACAGCTTCCTGTGAGGTTAGAGGTTAGATGGTCTGTGAACTTCTGGAGAGTCTGTAGGAGATATAAATGCTTTTCACTGCTAAGTGAATCTTAGATGTACAAACATTGGCTTACGATAAAAATCTGTGATGAAGAATTAGTTAGATTTCAGCCCATCTTTCGCAAAAGTAGAATCATTAAGGAATAAGAATAGAGCTTTGAGGAGGAGGTGCCAACAAACCATGCATGCTCACTTGTTTTTGCAGTAAAAAGGCATAGGTAGAGACAATTTTGCAAAGAGTAAATAATATGTATATAAGTATGTAAATAAGATATTGCATGTATAACTGACTGCAAGTGTTGGGGTCCAGTGTGTTGATTGATAAGCAGTGAGAAGGGGGAAGTGTAGGGCAGATGTCTGACAAAACAGTATACTTAAATGCTATTTTCTGTGGTGTTGGTAGATCTCAAAAGTCTCTCTGATACAGACTGAAGCATTTTAACAACCTCTTTAAAGGTACTGTCTCTGTATTTTGCTTCATAGTTTATTTTTCATCCTCAGGTTGAATGCCCATTTTGAAGTGAACCTTGATTGCTCAGTCTCTCGAGCAGAAATGTACTCTGAATACCTCTCTACTTGTAGTAAATTAGCTCGAGGTGGAATCCTAACATCAACTGGATTTTATAAATGCCTGCGGTAAGACAAAAATTTATGCAGCAATGAAGAAGCAATTGTGTGTTCTCAAAACTAACTGGTAGCTTTAGATTTCTTTGAGAAAAGATCTACTGGGTTGAAAGACATCCAGTTTTGGAATTTCAGTTGAAACAAATATTTAGAGTTTGTTTTACTTTATTTCTTTCTATTTCAAGATTTTTGAATGGGTTCCTTCTCTGCCTCTAGTCCTTCTAATTCTTTCTGAAGTAGTTTTTTGAGGTTTTGTAATTTTCACTCAGGTTCTATGACATCTCGGCTATCTGGGGGACCTGCTAGTCCTCAATGATGAACACTCACATGCTGTTGGAAAATCCTGCTGTGTTGTAAAGGTGCAGGCGTTCCTTCTATTACTCTGCACACAAGAGCAGTTCAGTAAAACAAAAACATTGTAAGAGAGTTGAGTACTGTGTTTATTAACATGGATTTATGTTGTGTTTGGCAGAACTGTCTTTCCAAATCATACAGTGAAGAGAGTAGAAGATCCAAGTAACAATGGTCAAGCACATATACATGTGGTAGGAGTGAAAAGGAGAGCTATACCACTTCCCATTCAGATGTACTATCAGCAGCCACCAACTTCGTCTACCCCAGTTGTCCGGGTTGATTCAATTCCTGATGTGTCTTCGTCTCCTTTGCCAGCAGGTTTTTAAATTAATTATGTGTAAAGTATTTTGCATTGATCCTGAAACCGTAATAAAAGCCAGAAGTTTTTGAACATAGCTTGAAAGTGTTAGAAGTTAAGCCACATGTTTTGTGTTTATTCAGTAATATTGGGAATAGTATTGCAGTATTTCCTTGCATGCCATTCTTGTCTTTGACATATAACAACCTATAAGCTTTCCAGTCAGCAGACAAGCCATTTTTGCTGCATCGTTAATTCAGACTCTGCAGAGCTGAGAATAGATACTACTTCATGTAGAATTGTAGTTTCAAATCTTGGATTTTTAAAAATTAGTTAATGTATTTGAAATGATCTCTGCTTCCAAACTTTTATTGTGTTTATTTCACACAGGAATCCCTCATGGGCTACCAGGTGTGGGAAATCACTATCAGAGGACTCCTATTAACCAGTCTTCAACTTTGACAGCAACACAGATGTCTTTTCCAATTCAAGGTGTTCACACTGTGGCACAGACTGTTTCTAGAATTCCACAAAATCCTTCTATTCATACACAACAAAATGCTCCAATGACTGTTATACAGAATAAAGGTCCAATATCCTGTGAAGTAGTGAAGGCCGCAGTAATACAGAGCTCTGTTCCTCAGTCGGCAGTTCCTGTTCCTATTGCAGTAGGAGGAGCTTCTAATCAAAATCACAGCACCACAGGCCAGCAGCCGTCTGTTACAGTTGTGAGTTCTCAGATGCTTCACCACCAACCTGTAATTCAACAACAGTCCCCACTGCACGCAGTGGTACCAGGACAGATACCTTCAGGCACTCCTGTTACGGTAATTCAGCAAGCTGTACCTCAGGGTCATATATTTGGCAGAGTACAAAACCTACCAGCATGCAGTTCAGCAGTTTCACAGGGTCAGCAGCTAATCAGCACATCATCACAACCTGGGCAGACATCATCTCAGCAGTCCTCTGTGGGTAACCAGCAACAAGATACAGTCATCATAGCACCACAGCAGTATGTCACAACCTCTGCATCTAACATTGTTTCTGCCACCACAGTTCAGAATTTCCAAGTAGCAGCTGGGCAGGTGGTTACAATTGCAGGTGTTCAGAACCCACCAACATCTAGAGTAGGGTTTCAGAATATTGCACCAAAGCCTCTGCCGTCTCAGCAAGGTCCACCTGCTGTGGGGCAGCAGCCACAGCAGCAGCCTCCACCACCATCCCAGCAAAGTGTAGTGATAGTAAGCCAGCCAGCTCAGCAAGGTCAGACATATGCACCAGCCATTCATCAAATTGTGCTTGCTAACCCAGCTTCTATTCCTGCTGGCCAAACTGTCCAGTTGGCTGGACAGCCGAGCATTACTCCATCATCTTCACCGTCCCCAGGTCCAGTTACAAATAATCAAGTCCCTACAGTTATATCATCTTCATCTACCACTCCTCAGTCACAAGGACCTCCTCCTACTGTTAGCCAGATGCTTTCTGTAAAGAGGCAGCAGCAGCAGCAACATTCACCAGCATCATCGCAGCAGCAGGTACAGGTACAACAACCGATGCAAATGCAAGTTCCGTCACAACAAGCTAATACAGGAGTTGGCCAGCCCAACTCTGGTGAGTCTAGCCTGATAAAACAACTGCTTCTTCCAAAAAGAGGCCCCTCAACTCCGGGGGGGAAGCTTATACTCCCAGCTCCACAGATTCCTCCACCTAACAATGCAAGAGCTCCTAGCCCTCAGGTGGTTTATCAGATGGCCAATAACCAGACACCAGGTTTTGGAGTTCAAGGACAGTCTCCAGCTCAGCAGCTGCTAGTTGGACAGCAAAATGTTCAGCTCGTCCCGGGTGCAATCCCACCCCAAGGGGCAATGCAAACAGTACCCATTTCTAATTTACAGATATTGCCAGGCCAGTTGATCTCAAACAGCCCAGCAACTATTTTCCAAGGGACTACTGGCAACCAGGTTACAATAACAGTTGTGCCAAATACGAGTTTTGCTACTGCAACTGTGAGTCAGGGAAATGCAACTCAGATCATTGCTCCAGCAGGAATTTCAGTGAGTGGAGCACAGACAGGAGTTGGGCTACAGGTGCAAACCCTTCCAGCTACTCAAGCACCTTCAGCTGGACAATCACCGTGTACTGCTGCTCCCCCATTCAAAGGTGATAAAATAATTTGCCAAAAGGAGGAAGAAGCAAAGGAAGCAACAGGTTTACACATTCATGAACGTAAAATTGAAGTTATGGAGAATCCTTCCTGCCGAAGAGGAGCTGCAAACACCAGCAATGGGGATGCAAAAGAAAGTGAAATGCAGGTGGGAAGTCTTTTAAATGGGAGAAAGTATAGTGACTCCAGTCTACCTCCTTCTAACTCAGGGAAAACACAGAATGAGGCCAATCAGTGCTCACAAGTCAGTAATGGGCCATCATTAGAAATGGGTGAGAACGGAGCTCCTGGAAAGCAGAACTTTGAACAAACGGACACACAGGAAATTAAAAGTGATTTGAAGAAGCCCCTAGTTAATGGAATCTGTGATTTTGATAAAGGAGATTGTTCTCATTTGAGCAAAAACATTCCAAATCACAAAACTTCCAATCATGTAGGAAATGGTGAGATATCTTCAGTGGAACAACAAGGGAATTTGGATGCCACGCAGCAAGATACTGCCAAAGGTGATCAAGGGGAAAGAATTTCTAATGGGCCTGTATTAACTTTGAGTAGTTCACCTGTTGTAAGCGGTACACAGGAGGCTGCGAAACTGTTAACCCAGCAACTTAGTGGTACCAACACTGATTTACCTAATGGACCTCTAGCTTCAAGTTTGAATTCAGATGTGCCTCAGCAACGCCCAAGTGTAGTTGTCTCACCACAATCTACAGCCTCTGTTATACAGGGGCATCAAATCATAGCAGTTCCACACTCAGGACCTAGAGTGTCCCAGTCTACCCTGTCCTCCGAAGTTCGGTCTACTAATGGCACAGCAGAATGCAAAACTGCAAAGAGGCCAGCAGAGGATAATGACAGGGAAACTGTTCCAGGAATTCCAAATAAAGTAGGAGTTAGAATTGTTACAATCAGTGACCCCAACAATGCTGGTTGCAGTGCAACTATGGTTGCTGTGCCAGCTGGAGCGGATCCAAGCACTGTAGCGAAAGTAGCAATAGAAAGTGCTGTTCAACAAAAGCAGCAGCATCCAACCACGTATATACAAAGCATGGTCACACAGGTATGTTGCAGTGTTCTTTTTATGTTTATTCTGACTGTGATTCTGACTAATACTGTGAAATAACATGGCTGAAAATGTGAGCTTGGTCCGTATCTCTTGCGTAGTATTTCAGATATTCAGGAAATTATACTTTCTGTTCTTCTACAGACTAAAGTTTTAACAGTTTACATACTTCTTCAATATCAGTGACAATAGTGGAATTTGTAGCTTGATAATATGCAGTGAGGAAAGAGCTTCTGCTCACTCTTCTCTTCCTTTATGGATTAACTGTTCTGAAAGCAACAGTGATTTGCTGGATGGTCTTGTAAAAATGTCAGTGTTGTTCTGCATTTTATTCTTGGTCTCTGTGGAGGGGTGAATATGTTTTTTTGGAAAAAAACACACCTGCATCGGGCTGGCTGAAATGAGTTCTTGCATTTAAAGTTGGTCTTCAAGGTCTTGCTTTGTGAGTTCACTACAGTTAGGAGGAAGTATTATTTTGTAAATTTGTTGAAATACTTACATTTATTCATTACAAAATATTTACAATGTTTATCAATAAAACAAGCATTGGTCTGTTTTTTTTATCTCTGCTTGCCAAGCTTTGGTGAGGGTTTGTTGGGCTTTTTTGTCCCTTGAGTGCATTTGTTGAATGTTTTGAAAGTGTTTACTCCCTAACACTTTACTAGAAAGGAGGTATGGACATCAGGAGTATTAATTAGTAAAATAATCATGTTAGAGGTTATTCCATTCCCTAGAATTTATTTTAGTTTTGTACATAGACAGAAAATTGCTCGCCAAAAAACCCATTCCTAACCTGAATAGGGGCAAAGGGAATAGAATTGTAGGTCTGGCAGTTAAAGAGTTCTGTCAGACCAGAGAGAGGAAATGAAGTCCTGAGTGTATGTTAGTGCATTTTGACCTTGGAGTAACAGGTCTTTTATTTCTTACCTCTTTTTTTTTTTTTTTTTTTTTTTTTTTTTGGTTGGGGGTTTGTTTGCCTTTGACAAAATAGAAGGCATAGACACGGTGGGCTTATACACACCTAGAACTCAAAATGTGACAAGTGCTGGCTAGTGCTTCTTCATTTTCTGTGACAAGTTAGGTTGCTTTTGAAAACTCTTTTGACTTTCCTAGTTACCAAAAATCAGGATTAAGAGTTAAAAAGTTCCTTCCTTTTTAACTTTCTCTACTTTTTGCTTTTAACTGCGACAGTGCACAGAGTTAATTCTTAAAATGTCTTCCAGTGTCTTTGAACTCACTCCTAAATTTTCACTTAGGTTTTGTTGGGGGGAGATCTGTATTTTTTTTTAATATGTTGTTTATCTTTGTTCTTAATAGAAATAATTTGACCAAAACTAATAGTTCCTATTAGCAGCATAGGGACAACATTCTAGATTTTCTGTGGTGTGGATATGTTAACTAAGCCTTGCTTTTTATGTCGAGTGTCTAGCTGTTACACAGTTTGAATTTCTGTTATAGCTTTGCTAAGGATTTGGCTGAAGTAGAAAATGGTGTGACTGTCTCTTGAATGGAATATGTTTATTTATTCCCTCAATATGTACCTGAAAACAATTTGCAGTTGTGTCTCAAGCAGCTACTAAATAATCAGATTTTAAGAATTTTGGGAAGGAGTGATGCATTTAACTATTTCATTTAATTTTGATAATGTACATCATCTTACTAGAGGGGGAGGATAGAAAAAAAAAGATATTTTCTGTGCTGATAGTTTCTTTTTTACACTATCCCTAGTATAAATATCATTAACCCTCACTTTCAACAGTTTTCATTACCTGTACAAACAGAAATGCTGCCTGCTGGGTTTGCCATTTGGTAGAAATTTGCAGATCAAAAGAACTTGGTTTAATGTCTCCCTACCTGAAAGTTTTCTCATTCTGCTGTCTGTAGGATTCCCTTCCTTTCTTCAAGATTACGGAAATGTGGGAGAAATGAGTTAATTAGTTTTGATCTTGGTGAGAAATTTATTCATTAACTATTTTCCTTAGCCATATGTCTATATATTTACAAATCGTGTCTGTCATGTTGCAAGTACGGACTTACAGTTGAACCCATTTTAGAGTATTCTGTTCAGATGCAGTGATCATCATGGTCTGGCTTAGGATTTGCAGAGATGTTCACCACTTCTCTATAAGTACCAAAATAACCCTGGCCAGCTTTTTTCTTTCTCTAAAGCTGCTGAGCAGCTGCAGTAGCCATCTCTTTTCTGGAAAAGGAGATGCTAAGTATTTCCAATATTAAGTCTGCTTTTAGGAGTATTTTTAAATATCCAGAAATGTGGCTCAAGTGTCTTGAATTTTGTGTGAGTTTTAGTGATGACTTCATTTAAGATTAGGCTTTGTGTCATTTTCTGTTTTCTCCCTCACATTTTGAGTGTTCCTCATCTGATAAGCAGCTTCCTTGTCCCTGACTTTTTTGAAAGGTAGCAGCTGAGGAACACTTTTTTTCACTTGAGCAATTATTTCATCATTTCTGAAGTACCTAAGTATATATTGGCTGTCTTGCAGAAGAAAAAGGAGAGCACGGTTTTTACTGCAAACATTTTGAAATTTATTAGAAATACAATCCAGTGGAGAAAAACGGAGAAGGATGGAGAGTAAAGGGATATTAGCTATGGCAAAATTACATAGCTGCTGAAGCTTCTAGTGGGGAATTTCCTGTTTGCTTGTTAGCTTAAAATTTTATTTTAAGCTACAGCTTGTATTTCAGAGAAGTGTGAAAGAGAGAAAAGAAAAAGAAATTGTAATAAAAGTAAAACCAAACAGGAAGACTGAAAAAAGAGGTTCAGAGGACAGAAAAGGAAGGAGAGTATTGGTTACGCAACTACAGTAGGACTAGCTGTCATGAGCTACAGAGAGGAGAAAGGGAAGACGCTGGAAGATAAGGAAGGATGAACAATCTGAAAACTAAGGAAAGCAGGAAAAAATTAAATAATCCTTAAGGGAATGTAGAAATTAAGAAAAAATTGTTTCATTATATGAATGGTGGTTTGAAACAGGATGATACAGGGTACTTGGGAAAAAATATTAATTTAAATGGTCTATTAAAATAATGAAAATTGTATACTGGCTGTTTATGGGACAGCCCATGTAAGTGCCATTAAAATCCAGTTAGACAAATATAGGTTTCTTGTGTATATAATCTAAGATTATTCCCTATTAATTGTATCACTCAGCAGAGCTTGTTGAGAAATAACTGTATGTATACTGAATATTTTAAAATTTCTTTTCATATTTTGCATTATGATAAAAAGGGGGCACTATTAGTTATGTCAGAATAGGTACATATGATACACAGGGTGTTGCAATTTTGTTCTTATATCTCCATCTATATTTTGTAAGCTCATGAAATGTACTCTTAAGAGGAGACAGAACTGGTTCTTTGGCTTCGTTTTATTTTGGTGTTCTCTGTGGTTTCTTGCTTTCCTGAGGCATTGTGCTAGACTGGTGGTTGAAAAAGAAATGAGCAATTACCTATCTGTATGCTTTTCTTTGCCACATTTTCTTACTCCTCTTCAAACGCCTCCAAAACATCTGTTGAACATTACCATGTTGGTTTGTCCCAATTGGTGTGTGATTTAAAGGAATGCTCTGATATCACGCCAAGTTCTTAGAATTGAGCATATCTGATTTAAATTGCCTCATCTGGCTTTTAAAGTAATGACTTTCTTGCTCATCACTGTCATTCCCTCACGAACAATGCATGCCCATTTCTCTTAAGGCTGCCCACTTGAAACATACTTGTGTTGAAATTTAGGTGGCAAAATCAGTGTGGCTTTGGCTCTTTGCTCCTTCTCTGTTGATTGGAAAGCTGAGAATTATCACGCACCAGAAAGCAGGTGTGTAGCCCCAGGAGGTGTAATTCATTCCTAGCCACAGAGCAAATGAGTTTCTCAGCTGGAAGTAGTGAAGTACAGAATCTCTGTGATTTTATTGCCCTTTGCTTGTGAAGCACACTGTTGCAAGGAGACATAAACTTCAGTAATCTAACAAGGAAAGACAATCTAACAAGAAAAGAACATTTGTTTTGGTGCCTACTTAGCCAGTTGACCCCTTTCTCACACTCAAATTTGGCTCTGTTTGTTTTCAGCTTACATTTTTATAGATGATGTTCATTATCATAAATGAACTAAACAAAATTTTGTCATATCAAGCTATAAATCCTATTATACTTTAAAATATTTTTACTAATAATTAGCTGTTTCTTTTTAAATTACATTTATTTACAGTGGCTGCCCACATGTTACTAGGGAGGAAAAAATGCAGCTTAATGCTTTTAAACTGCATATTCTCTACATGTCAAGAGAATCCCCAACACACTGGGATGCCCAGTGTTCTCTTGCTGATGGCACAGTAGGCCTTTTAAATAGAATGTGCAGGTATCATGATAAAATAGTGATCTGTTCATGCATAAAAGGAATAGCGAAGTTGGTTCTGTGAAATGTTAGTGGAGGCCACATCTGGCCTCAACTCATAGAGATTTGTTATTCTTACCATGCAGGGGGCTTGTGTGCCCAAATGCAGGACCTCTTGTGCATATAATTAAATTAACATCTTTTAAACAGTCTATTCTAGTTAGCAGAAAGCTCTTAGTTGTACTCTTGGTTTTCATGACCAGGCTGAATTTCCTCCCCCTCTCAATACTTCAGTTTAAAGTCAACCCAGTCTAGATATAAAATCTCCACCTGCTTATTAAAAAGTAGACTCTTGTATCTGCTCAAACCCCATTAATGACTGTACAGGCATTAGGGGTTTGTATTTGTGTACTTCAGGGTCGAGTGTAAACCCTACTGAGATAGATGATGCTGCTCTAGAGGTACCTTTCAGTCCCAGGATCCTGTGAGAAAATGGCTAAGTGGTGGCAGTTGCAAATTGTATAATGGAGAGGTCTAATTTGATTACAAAAGGGGGTTGTGAAGTGCTTTCAAGTGTAGTGGAGTACTGGGCATTTGTTTTCTTGGGAAACATGGATTCATTAAATGTTTTTACTAGAGGAGGAAACTTTCTGGAAGCTTTATGCCCCAAGGAAAGGTTTTACAATGTTACTTTTCTCAGAAAGACTTCATTAGGGAAAAGTTAATGTCTGTCATCATTTAAGGAAATAAGTGAATTTACATAATCAGTATATATGGGCACTGTAAAGTAGGTAGCTCATAGCAAGTATTTCTAGGTATATTTCTGGGAAAAAAGGGAGTTTCATTTCTGAAAAACAAAGGCTATACCTAATTTTCGTGCTATCCCATGTGTCATGCATTATTAAACTGATACATGGCAACAGAGGGAAAAGGAAACCAAAAATACACATTGATCTTTCTGAATCTTTCTAATCTCTTGAATGAAGAGAGGAAAGCTTTGTGATGTTTGACTGTAAAACTTTCATTTCTAAAATAAAGTAAAAAATGCTAGGAGCAAATGTAACTTTGCTTTATGTGTTGATTTAAAAATATAATCAATGAACCTGATAGACAAGCAATGGATTTATCTTAAAAAATACATGGAAGTTGTGTCCACCAAGTTTGAGTGAAGCTACTCCACATTAGAGCAGTAAGAAGCTAATTTTACACAACAGCAACAATTTTACATGTTTCTCTTCAATTTATCAGCTTTTTTTCTCACAGGGGAAAAAAAAAAGTGGAAAAAAATGGTAGGGGAAATGGAATGATAACTTTTTGTCCTGAAAATTTGTTTCTCTTTCTGAGCTCTTTCATTTTCAGCATGCAACATTTTGTGTTGTATATCTCAGATCAACTTATTTTAAATAAACAATTTTTCAATGAGATCGTATTAAAACCTTTGAATACCACTAGGAGAGCTTGCCAGAGAAATCCTTGAGAAAATTCATAATTCCAGATTAATTGCAGGGTTTGCTCTGAATGGAGTAAACAGTACATGAACCACACATTGAATGGTGAGAATTAAATGAAATACTGAATTCATTCAGAAAGCTCATTTTCTCTTCAGCACATTAAATGAGACAGAAGTTCTACAGGGATAAAAGGTCGCATAAAAGACCATCAGAATATGTGGATATTGGGATGCCAAGTGAAGGTTGCAAAACAAGCTGTACTGCTGACACTCCATTATTTTCCTCGCAGCTTCATTTTAATAATGTCTTTTTAAGGAGATGTAGATATTAAAAGGCTCCACTTGTGTTTACCTTTTGTTAGATGATACCTTGTGAAGGATTCATTACCCATTTTTTGAAATAGCTTAAAGGTCTTTAGGTGAAAATCATTGCTGAGTTCAAAATAGTTTGTGGATATGACTAATGGACTCAAGTAATTTCTTACAACTTTTCCTATATGTGGATGGATCACAGGCATCATAAGTAGTTGTGCTGTAGGAGTTTTGCCGAGTTTTTCCTTAATTTCATTGTGTTTTATTGCTTGGATATGGGATGTGTTTTGCTTTTGATCAGGCATTTTTGCTGTCCCTTGGGCCGTGTGATTGGTAGTATCATCTGTCATAGTTATTAACTCACTACCTTGTGTGACTGCTGTCCACAATGCCAACAGAGAGCAGCAGGAAGAAAATGTAAATCAATACGCAAATGAAATGTTAGAAATTGAAGTTAGCTATTTGCTTCTTTGTAGTGAAAGTCTAAAGTTACTCAGCAACAAAACTGTAAAGATCTAAACATGCACCATTTGAAAGTGTTTGCTTACAATATTCTTACACAGACTCACAAGTAATTTTATTTGATCTCATTAGGGTGTGAATTTGTTTTCAAACAGTGAGGAATAAAAGGATGTTAGGTCTTCATCTCTAAATAATATTCAAAAGCTTAATTTTTCTACTGTCATCATCCTTACAAACGTCTTGCTGACCAGAGCCTTCCAGGAATAAAAAAAGAAGAGAAACAGTATTCTGACACAGACACTGTTTTGAAATGGAAAGTTCAGCATTCAGTATCCATTATTCAGAAAAAGAAATAAAATTGCTTTGGGATTATATATTTTTAGGTAATTTCAAAGATAATTTTAGTTGAGTGTTAAGTGTCTGGTTATATTGCAGGGGAGTAAGGGAAACATCATTTTCCTTTCTGAAATGTTTCGCTTTTCATTGTATACAAATTGTACAGCATTGTTAGGCATTCTGAGCATGTGGTGCTGTTCCTTGTGCTGATGATACTGCAATGCCTTGAGTTTGCATGAGATTTTTTCTTTTCTGAAATAACAACAAAGCATTTGAAAAATAATGTTAACCTTTGCTCCACTAGTGCCCTTGAGAAGTTTCTCTGCAGTCATAATTCTGTATTTGAATTTGAGCATGAAGTTTATTATTTGAATATTAGGAAGTCCTGTATAAGTACTACAGTGTAAAAGTTGTATGTTTGTCATGTTATTGTGTCTTACTAATGCTTATTAAGAGAGTATTAAAAATTAAACACCTGTGGTGGATTAAGGTATAAAACAAAAAGTCTTTCAGCAAGCACTAAACTGTATGTCAAGTGTAGAAATAAGCCCTATTTAAAATTGTTTTAACTTTTTCTACAGAGCACACCTGCAACATCGATACCAACAGTTCAAGTACAGGGCCAGCAGATGAATTTGCAGCCACCTTCATACACTGCAGCAAGTCAACATGCAGAGCAAATGAAAAAACCTGGACAGAACTTCATGTGTCTGTGGCAATCTTGTAAAAAGTAAATGGCTCCTTTATTTACCTTTTACTGATATGTACCAGATGCTTGTATATGGAAGGTGATTCTACAAGTTCCATCCATTCTGCTTCCTTAAGTTACCTTATACTTTGTCAGTGGGGAAAAGAAAAAGTGAAAAGTGTTGAGGAAATTGAATGACATGGGAAAAGGCAAGACACTTTACTGCTCTCAGTTATACTTCAGAGCATAAAATTAGTATTATGTGACTTTCTTGTAGTATATTGATTCTTCAGTAACAAAAAAATAAGTTGTGTAGTTAAGTTTAAAAGAATTCTGAGCTCTGAAGCTTGTTCGCTGTGTTGCAAATATAAAAATAGTTCCTGTACTGCAGTTACAAATCATGACTTGATGTTTTCTTGTGTTTCCAGTTTTGCAAGAGCAGGGTGTTGCACTTCAACATCCTGGTCACAGTCTCATTTAGCTTATGACTAATATTGGTAATTATACCATTTGTGTGCCAGAGGATGCCATTGTCATGGAAGGAAGTAAAAAGAAACTGGGCCTTAAGACTAGACAGCCATGATTTAATTTTTTTTTTTTTTTGCTGCTGTTGTTCTTAGAGAGGAGTGAACTAGCAGACATTTAGATGTAGGCTTATAAAAACTTGATACAACTCTTATTAAAAGTATGATACAACTCTTATTAAAAGTATGTGTATCTTGTTAAAATAACTTAGGTTTGTGACTATGTTTAGTTTCTGGGTAAGGGCAGAGACTGGTGAAAAAAGGTAATTGTCAAATAGCCACGTGAAAAACTAGAGATAAATTGTGAGTGAAAAAATTGCATAACATATAGGATGGTACAAAAAAGAGGGAGGGGCCTCCTTGCTGTAGGATGACAAAGGGAGCATAAAGCTGATTTGACCAGAAAGCTGGTGGGAAATCCAAAAAATTGGGATGAAAAGATGGAGAAGTTTAACTGTTTGGAACTGATAATGAAAAGAAGGCATTTTCAGAACAAAATTATAGGAATACTGAATGACAGTTAATATGAAACCCCCAAAGGTGTAATTTCTGTTGCTTTCATTCCTTGCAAACATAATTCTGAGATCATTCAGTCAATGCAAGACATAGAGATCTGACGCTTTTTAAATCATTGCACTGTTTTCACTTTAGAAGTGATTTTTCTTTCTTTGATAGGTGACACATGTTTCTCTGTGTAAGAAATATATGTAAGGCTTTACTTACTCTGTAGTTTCCTCCCTTAGTACTAATAAATAGAACTGTAGAGCCACAGTCTGCTGGCTGCGTAGTAGATGCCTTAACTCATGCCTAGGTACAGGTGGGTTGCATTGAGGTTGAAATAAAAGGCTGGGGCAGTGTCAAAGCAGGAGCCTTGCCAGCTTATAACATGTCTTAAGAGTTTGCTGAACTACAGTGTTAAAGCATAAGTCACCAACTTCATTCTGTGTCTAAATAAGATGTGCTGTGTTGGGGCAGGAGGAGGAGCAGTAGTAATTTACTATTAAATTACTTTACATTATCAGTCTTTTTGTAGTCTGTCTTAAAATAATACTCCAGAAGGTTTACCTGAGACTGAAGTTAAGGGCTACAAGGTCATTGATCTCTATATTTTACTCCATGCCTACTGTATTATTTCTGTTGCTTTAGTTTATCTGGCTGTTACTTCCTGTACTGCTTTCTGTTCATGGTTAAATTTCATTATTTTCAAAAGCTTTCAGAGATTTTTGCATTAATAGATTTAGTTCACATGAAACAGCTCTTGTTTTTATGCTGTCACTTTTAAAATAGCTATTTCAGTCCCAGCCTAAAACCAGTTTAGGTGAACATTATACTCAATGTTGATGTTCTCTGTGGTGAAGAGAGAGCCAAAATGTTAAGTTAGCATTTTCCTAAAATATATATTGTTTATTCATATTCCTTGAACAGCCTGATTAAAAATAGGTGTATCAAATCTCCTGTAGGCTTCCTGGTTGTGTTAGACATAAGGAAATATCTGGAATTGCCACCTTTTTTTATTTATAGCTCTCAATTTTAGCTGTTTTTATTGAGTAGTTTAAGTGGGAAACAAGAAGATTCTTTGGAGTGGGCCATTAGTCTGTGTGAACTTCACATTCACTTGGTTTCATTCTCAATTCCTTAGCAATTTTTTTCCCTAGGATTAAGCAGGCAGTTTCATCACAGTAGAATGATAGCATACTGGGGTTTTTTTGTGATATTTGTGGCTAACTGGAAAGATACGACAGGAGGCACATTTGAAAAACTAATTTTCACCTGTTTCTCTATGCATGTTCTTTAGTTGAATTCTTAAAAAATACTAGCATTATGTTTTCCTTCAAAGATGCAATGCAGAAGTCAGTGAAGGCCTTATACATTTTATTGCAAAGCAGGATAAATAGGAATAAATAAAATAGTATGTTCTTCTCCTACTGACTAATTTGGCTGCTCCAGTCAGCAGCATTCCAGTAGTGTGTATTGGTGTTTTGGTTTGGGTTGGGTTTTTTTAGAACTGAATTAAGAAGTATTAGGCCAAGATTTGAAATGCTACAGATTTAGTAGTGTCTAAAGACTACAACAAGATGAGGCTGAACTATGCAAATAGTTGAAATGATGGGCCACTGGCAGATGTGTTCAGATTTAATACCTGAAGTGGAAGTAAAATTCTAAAAGGTGTCAGTCAGCACATTACTTTGCATTAAGGATGTAACAGAAAGTAGGTGTTTTCCTTTGAACTTCAGCTGTCTTCAAGTACTGCTAATTGTATGCAGCTTAATTTAAAAGCTGCTGTTTTGTTCCAGAGGTAGGCAGATGTCTGCTCTTGAATTGCTTTGTATTTAAAAAGTAAATTGAAAATGCTATTGGATCTCCAGTGCCTGTCAAGTCAGCTATTAATGTTCTGTTCAGCAGTTGAACAGAACTGTGGATGAATTGTGTGGAAACAAGAGTCTAGACTGAACTGACCATATTGTCAGTATGTCAGCTTTTTTTATTATTATAGTTAGATGTTTCTTTAAGGAAAAATAGTTTTTCTCTGCAAAAGTAAGTTTGAATCTTTTTAGATCAGTGATTGAAGTGTGTAACACTGAATATATTAAACAGAATGAGCCAACATAGCTGAAATATGTTTATTTTTCTGAAGCTTTGCCATGTTGAATGAAATGCTTTGCACTGCATTTTGGATTTCACTTAGGCCATGAAATTCGTTTCATCTGTTCCAGAAATTATTAATAAAATGGTTAGTGCCAGGCTTAAGTAGATTCCCCTTTATTGTGGAAAGACATCTTTCTGTCCTCTGAAACACCTGCTGTTGAGCCAGTGTAGATGTAAAACATTTTATTTTTATTTCCTCCTATTGGTTATCTGGACCAATGGCAAGAGGCAGGTATTTCTCCTTCTCAGCTTCCCTTCAGTGAGAGGTAACTGGCATGTGAAAGATGAATGCTTTTAAAGAGAGTAATATTTATTGCCAATGCAGAAGGTAATTGCTGCATTACAGGTGGTTACTGCAGTAGCATTCAGTAATGCTTGTCTGTGGGTGAAGTTAGCTCTTTGATGCCTTTATAGTGTTCAGGTATCAGTATCTGCACTTAGGCCTAGGCATCAGTTGCATGTATGTTTGCATAATGGACACTACTGAAATGAGTAGTGGGATGTGGAAGGAGGTGTCTGGATCAAAGCACTCACTGATCTGCTATTCATAAGCTGAAAGTGTGTGAGGGCAGCTGGTGGTAGTGACTTCCCAAATGACAGCAGCTAGGTTTCTAGACCTCTTGGTCCAAGCATTAAGTGGGTGTTGATGAGCTGGGTTAGTTGTATTGAAGTGAATTTTGCACAGCTAAATCTTTTGGCCATTTTTTACACTGTTGGAGTAAGGGGCTTAATTTGTAACATCTGAGGTACATAAGATAGGCTAAACCCCATTGCTTTGAGTCATTCACTATTTTCATGTCATGTTTTTTTGAAATGCAGCAATTCACCTTTACCAGCTTATATATGTTACAGTAGTGTATCATTTGTCTACATGAGATTGGAGGTAGTCTAGGTTGCTGCAGTCATGCTTTGGTGGAGCTTGCAGTCTTGAGAAATACAGGTCAGGTAAGGAGTAAAGTCAGGCTCTTGAACGTCAAGAAGGCAGACTTCCAGCTGTTAGGGGAGATTGTCAGTGGAATCCTTGGGGACAAAGAGTGGAAGAGAGCTGGCAAAACTGGAACTGAACCTGGCAAGGTACACAAAGAGTAACAGGAAGGGCTTGTACAGCTACATTAATCAGAAAAGGAGGGACAAATGAGGTTCACCCTTGCTGGTGAACAGGTAACAACAAAGCCAGCATGGCTTCACCAGGGGAGAATCCTGTCTGACCAATCTTGTGGCTTTCTGTGATGGAGCAACTACATCAGAGGATAAAGGAGGGGCTACAGATACGATTTATCTGGACTGCTGTAAAGCCTTTGATGTGGTCCCCCACAGCATCCTTCTTTTTAAATCAGAGGGAGATGGATTTGATAAGTGGACTGTTAGATGGATTAGGAATTGGTTGGACAGTCACATCCAGAGGGTGGTGATCAATGGCTGAGAGTCTTGATGCACGTCAGTGGCAAGTGGTGTCCCTCAAGGGTCTGTACCAGGAGCAGTGTTATTTAATCTCTTCATTAATGACAGGGATGAAGGGATCAAGTGCACCCTCAGCACATTTGCAGATGACACTGAGCTGAGTGGTGCAGTTGACACTTCTGAAGCACAGGATGCCATCCAGAGGGACCTGGACAGGCTTGAGCAGTGGGCCCATGGGAATCTCATGAGGTTGAACAAGGCCAAGTGCAAGGTGCTGCACCTGGATCAGGACAAACCCTGGTACCAACACAGGCTGGGGATGAACAGATGGAGAGCAGCCCTGCTGAGAAGGACTCAGGGGTGCTGGTGGAGGAGAGGCTGGACATGACCCAGCCATGGGTACTCACAGCACAGAGGGCCAGTCAAGGGTGGGAATTCTGCCCATCTGCCTGCTCCAGTGAGACCCCACCTGCACTGCTGCATCCACCTCTGGGGTCCCCAACATAGGAAGGACATGGACCTGCTGGAGTGAGTCCAGAGAAGGGCCACAAATTGATCAGATATTTAAATAAGGTCAGAGTCCCTCTGCCAGTGAAGAAGGAAGATGGGAAAAGGAATACAAGAGATTCTATTCTATAAATATATTATATATTTTTATATATAAATGTATTTATATATTTTTATATAAAATATATTTTTATATTATATAAACCTCATCTGGTTTAGCTGTTCCTAGTTTGTTGCTGTATTTTGCTTGTATTGCAAAGAATGGGTCTTTGGGAATTTAACATACAGTATTTCTTTGGTGACGTGTAAGTAGAAGATAGAACCGTGATATTCCAATCAGATTTGGAAAAACCATATTGATATTTATTGGTAGCTTACTGGTAATATGTGCACGTTTTTCCCTTCAAAATTTTGCAACTTGCCATTTATAAATGCATGTCTCAATTCAGGAAAAAAAAAGGTTAACCACTATGAGTTGATGTTTGTTTTATTTGTACCTCACTATTAACTGGGGAAAAAAAAATTAAATTCCCCTCCCCTCTTTTTGTAGGTGGTTTCAGACACCATCACAGGTTTTCTATCATGCAGCAACCGAACATGGAGGAAAAGACGTCTACCCAGGGCAGTGCTTATGGGAGGGATGTGAACCTTTCCAGCGGCAGAGGTTTTCCTTCATTACCCATTTACAGGTGCAGATTTTCTTTCACATACTACTTCAGAAAACAGTAGGAATTTCATGGTAAATTTCCACACACCATTCTTATTGTTTCTCTCTTTTTCCCAAACAGGATAAGCACTGTTCCAGAGATGCTTTGCTTGCAGGATTAAAGCAAGATGAACATGGACAAGCAGGAAATCAGAAGCCTTCCAATAAGTAAGACACTTGAGCCTTGTTAGCAATAGAGAAAATAAGAGAATCAGAATTTACTGAAAGAATTTGTTTATAATTTGGCTTATCAGGTGAAACTCTGCATATGTAAGAACTGTAATAAAATTTGAGGTCTGTTCCAGTAAGACAAGCAGGACAAAAAGGGGAATAGATTGTGATGTAGTTGCAGTTATCTTGAAAAAAAACCCAGGTAATTCTTTGAAGTATGTGGGTCAAACCTCTATGATGACCATTGTTCTCAACATGTTCTCCTATTATTTTGCCCGACTGGACAGCATTTTATAATTTTCCTTATAACAAGGAAGTGCTTGTAATACAAATGGAAAATTATGTATTGTGTACAGTTCATGTGTCACACAGCTGAGATGGCTTGTCTTGTAACTTGCTGTATTCCTTCCAGTTTTATGGTCTAAATTTGGGCTAATTTGATCCAGGGACTGTTGTAATAAACTTTCCTTTAGACCAGCAAGCAAATGATAAAGACTCCTCAGAGTCTTCTGCTTTTGTGTTGGTATCTGAAATCAGATTTGGCTCTTTTTCCCAGAAAGATTTTGACCATCTGGAATTAATATTGAAAAGTGCAACCCCATTGGTGTGAGGTTTTGGGGCTGACTGTGTTAATTAGTGGAGTTGTTCAAGGTTCAGTTACTTGTGTAAGTGTGTTAAGACCTGGCCTTTGTTAGTAACTGATTGGAACCACTTCAGATGTAATTACATGGTCCCAGGCAGATTTTTGCAGTTTTGTTCTGTGGCTTGTAAAACTGCTACCAAGCTGCTGGAGGCAGCAGAGGAAGTCAAGTTATGAAAACTGAGAAATTTAGTTTGAGAGTCCTTTTATTTTTTTAATATTAAAAAACCATCTTAACATAGACTTATAATTGCTTTCTGGTGCCTTGTTTCATTAAACTGAGTGACCTTGGAAAACCACAAAAAGAAGAATTATGGTAATGTAGTCTTAAATACTTGGTAAGTGGGAAGTGTAGGGCTGACACCATCTACTAGCATGATGTGTTCTTAACTCTGCCTTTTCATAATGTTCCATCACACAGATAACACATCCCAGTAGCTATGTGTCCTCACAAGCTTCTTTTAAATTGGCACAGGTACTCGTAGGAGAAAAACTGTTCATACATCCCTCTTCTGAGGCAGAATTCCCTAATTAGGTCAGATTCAGAAAGCAAGAATTTGCACACGTTACCAATTCTTGCCAAAGTACTGAGACTGCAATATCACAAGATACTAAGGATGTGATTTCAGAACACAAACTGAAATGAGAACATTCGTCTGCTCAAAATAGGATGTTTTATGTCTTCAAAAGGTGTGCAGATGTGGTGTGTAGGGGACATGGTTTAGTGGTGGATGTGGCAGTGGTTAATATTTAGACTTGGTGATCCTAGAAGTGTTTTCCAGCTTAAATTATTTTATGGTTCTGTTTTGACTCTTCATGACATCCCTTGTTGCTTCTCATGGCTGTGCATTGCTTACAGTGAGGGAACTAGCTTTAGTTTTTGTTAGATTGCATGGTAAATCAAATTGGGGTTTTTTTTAAATGCTCGTGGAACAAAAGAGTGGGCTTGCCACACGAGTGGAATCTACTTGCCTTACTGTCAGTTGAACACTAGTACAGGAGGTGGGCTGAGCAAAAGGAAGAGATGAGACCTTTCTCTGTCAGCACTCACAGCAGTTAATACACTTCCCTGTCTTGTGAAAATGTAAAGGTTTCCTTTCTGTTAACTTCTATTCTCCTTCGTTAACAAACAGGAAGATTTTAGTGAAATGTGTCCCCCACATTACCTTACAGAGCTGTCCCAGAGTTCTGTTTGCACAGCTGAAAAGAGCATCCAGGAGCTACATGAGGGAGACAAGATATGATAATTTGCTTTCCAGAACCAATGACATTTCAGATGAAACCCTAAGCTCACTCCAGCAGCTCACCTCAGGCTGTCTTACAGGTTCATGTTTGAAAGCTGTCTTACAAGGTCTTGGCTTAGTTTACTTTTTTCGGAGTCCTAGAAGTGTGTCAGATACATCAGCTCACAAGTGATAGTCCATATCATTAAAGTCTTGTATGGAACTCTGAAGCAGCTTAAAAAAACCTGGTACTGAGACAAAGCGTGTTTAAGTCATCAACTTTCAGTCATTTATTAGATGAACTTTCTTGACTTAATCCCTCGCTATTAGACTTCAGATGGTGAGTGTTACCAGTGCTGGAAGTAAACCAGAACACAATGTAACAGATGAGACCCCAATCATCATTTCTGTGTATCCTAACACCATACACACTTGAAAAAAAAAACTGTAATGGCTTTTCTAGAACCAGTTAGGCAACATAAATTCTGCATTACAGAATTGGTTTTATACCTTAATTCTGTATTTGTTTGCTTTTCAAGTTTTATTATTTTAACTCTTCCTCTTCTGGTTTTCAGAGGTAGCTGAATATTACATTCTGGAAGGTCAGGTAGCACTAGCAATTTAACTGTATGTAGACTGTAGCTTTATGCATTGGAATCCTTTTGGATTCGTGGTAATTTTTTTTTCCTTGTTGCCACTGAAGCAAAGGTGAAAATTCTTAATGCTCTTTAAGAAGCATTGAAGAGTGGGAGTGGGGCAGGAGATTACTTTAAATCACAACATAAATGGTAGGGTTTGAAGTTAAGTTGGTAATACAGTTAAAGAAATTCAAGAAAGCTAGATGTTTCATGGGAGAGATACTTGCCCACAGACACAAGTCCGTTCACTTGGTGTCTCAGTAACTTTTTTATCAATTTCTTTTTTCTTCAAACTTAAAGAGAGAAGATAATTTTTTAATATTTTCCTAATTTATTGCAGTTGTCCCTTTCTCAGTATTTCTAGAAGCAAGGCAATAGTAATTCAGCTTTCTAAAATATGGTATGATAACTGTTGAAGAGGGACATTTAGAACAGCATCCATTGACAAATCCTTGTGCTTCTCAATAAAGGAAAACAAAAATGTTCCAGAAATTAAAATGAAAACAGCAATGCTTTTACTGTGATACTCAGTCTTCTATAAACATGTCATTGCCCACCAGTTTCTTAATTCAGCACCTGCTGTTCTCCTACTTTTATTTATTTCATATATTATATATTTTATTTTATATATTTTTATATTGTATGTATTATTTCTCTTTGGGGAGAATGACAGAGTGATTATGAACTAAGGTGTTAGGGAGGAGTCTGTCTGTTACTACAGTAACCCAGTTTTTATCTGGGCTTTCTTGTGCTAGAGCCTCAGATTACTAAAAATGTTTCTCTAAAGAGAGCATTCAAGTTTTATTCTTGGAATATTCACTTTCAGTATACCTAAGATACCTAAATAAAATTCTTACAAACATTCATTCAAAAAATTAGAACATTTACATTTGATTTATGCCACATTTACAAGTAAGCACAACTTCCACTTCTTAACCAGGTTCTACTAGGATATTAAAAGAGATCATAATAATATTGTTCAAAATATTGAAGTGTGGTGATATTTTTCACCACAAAAACTGCAAATTGTTTTTTAGGATGACATTATGAGTCTAAATCATTAAGTGAAGTTTCATATTTATACATTCTGAACTCTGATGGTCTGAGTAATTTCCAAGTTTTTAAATTAAATACAGCTTTGACTTCAGTGTTAATACTGAAAATGGAGAAATTGCTTCTGCTATGTTTGTTATACCCTGCTTAATTTATTAATCTCAGTCTAAAAGCTGCAGTAACAGGTAATCGGTTTTGCAAATGTTTGATCTCATTTAACAATTACATGTTTAATGTCTTAGAACATAACTTATTTTATATTGCTCCTCACTAATCATAGTTAATATATATTTTATATTGTCTTAGTGTCTAATGGTCCCTATGAGCTGTGTCAAGTTTTGAGTAGTTACACTTTAAGGACCTTCTCTGGCCAAATCTCAGATGGGATTTGCACAGCTGCTATCACAGCTCCTGTCTGATAAAACATCCCTTTAAATTGGTACACTTCAGGAAATGGCTGTGTTATTAGTACAATATATTACTTTTCCATCACAAATGTCAGGGGTGATAAGCAGTATTTCTTCAAGAGAAATGTTTTTTTCACATAAAATAAAGTGCATGACTTTACTGAAGGCTTTACAATAAGGCTTATCTCTGTGGGAGCAATCATGTATCAGCACCAAATGATAATGGATCTTTGTATCTCTGTTCAGAGAGGTTAAAAATTGTAAAATAAGTATTCTGAGTTGTTAATTGTCTAGAAAGCAGCGCAAAGCTTATTTTTATTAATTTTTTCTTTACTAATGTAGGCAGCCAGCTGCAGGGGCTACTGCCTCTACTCCCAGAGCACAGAAGGCCATTGTGAATCATCCGAGTGCTGCCCTAATGGCATTAAGGAGAGGATCAAGAAACCTTGTCTTCAGAGATTTCACAGTTAGTATTGTTTGAATCAACTATTAGATATTCATTGTTTCCTGCTACTAACTGCAGGGCTTTTACATTTTTTGTCTCTACTTTCATAGGATGAAAAAGAGGGACCAGTAACTAAACACATCCGATTAACAGCTGCCTTAATATTAAAAAATATTGGTAAATATTCAGAATGTGGTCGCAGGTAAGCACTGTATCATTTTTCTGGTATCAGTGGGCACTGTTGTTTCTCTTCTTTCCAGTACCAAACAATAGGTAGGTTTTACCTATCTTTAAAAACCCCAGTAAGTATATTGGCAGTACAGTTTCTCTGTCACTTCTGCACTGCATCCTTCCCCACACAAATGCTCTGTATCATCTTACCTAAAGACAGCATTTGTGATCCAGAGGATTGAAAAGTGGCTGGCAGATTGGGCAGGTTAAATTTCAGGACACAGATGAGAGAAGCCCTTGCTGTCCCTTTTCCTCCAGAGCAG
>JANPWX010000064.1:4413922-4466817 GCA_024734555.1 Trochalopteron elliotii
CACAGTCATAAAGGATCTTTGTTGTGGCTTGAGTCTACAGCATCTTCTTGAAGAAGAGTACAAATTTCTTTGTGGAAAAAAGACTAAAGCAAAACTATATTGCATTGACTCCAGGTTAGCTGTGTTTTTAAATGAAGAATTCTCTTGTATCTACAGTTACATTTCTTCCTTCAAAATGTTTTGCAGCATAGTACGGATGCTAAAAGCATCTCTTGCTGAAGTAAACATCATTCCTCAATCATCAGCCTGAATCCTCTAGGGGCTGTGAAGTTGTCAGCCCAGTAACACAGCACTTCCTTGGCCTGTGGTCTAACTGCACTGAAAGCTATTGCAGTACCCTTGCCTGGAAGGAGGAAATGTGCTGCAGTTGAGCCCCTCTAGATCAGCTCTTTTTTCCGTCACCTGCTCGGCTGTGCTTGATGATGCAGTTCCTGGTGTTCCCTGCATAGACTCTGAGGGTTGGGCTGAACTGCACAGCCACTGGTGTTCATGACTGCCTGCCTACCTGCAGTTTGGGGGCACAGCACATCCTGGATTTGAATAATTTGAATCATTTTATTACTACTAAAAAATACATTGTTCTCATTTTTCCTTGCTAGTTTCAAACTTCAAAGGGGGGTAACCTGGAGGGAGAAGCCCCAGAAGGTGCAGTGAGGTGTGAGTCCAATTCCCATCACTGCCCAAGATAGGCTGACATGCAACAGCTGTGGATACGCATACTCCTCCCATTGTGCTTCCTCTCTCCTCTGCCTTTTCTGCCATGTAGTTACTGGGCTGTTGGACATTCCCTGCATGAGTGGCTGCAGAGAGTTCCATGGCTGATATCCCTTGGCTTGCTGGATCAGGGGATGTGTGTGCAGGCTGCAGAGCATGGCAGGAGTGGTGAGCTGAGGGAGCCAGAAGAGTGCTTGGTGTCCTGTGTGGCAGGGAGTGCACCTGCAGCACATGGGGCTGCAGCTCTGCAGGGGCAGAGCAGCTGCCTGGAGCTGGATGGTTCCCCTGGGGGAATGAATGAGGGAGATTTCACAGAGGGGTTTGAATTTATGAATAATTTTCAAGTGGCAGACACTTCAAGGCTGATTCAAAATACTGTATCGAAACAGTAATAGTTAGCACCAGTTAGGTTGTGGTGAGAAGGCAGTAGCTTCTTAAATTGCCACTATTTTTTGGAAGGCTGCTGTTTTTCACCTGTTTGTATCACAATCATCACTTGGGTCTTGGCTTCTCCCTGTCTGTGGTACGATAACCAGAGAGCAATCTGAGCCCATACCTTTCAAAGAAGCTAATCTCCTGCAGGTGAATAGAAATGCAATATGAGAGTAACAGAAATCTAAAGGTGAACCATGGTAAAGTCTTTGTTTTGTGCTGTAATGTTGGGTGGCTGTTGGACAGCTGGTCTAAGGTGGGTTTCAGGCAAACTGTAATCTGAGTGGATATGTAGGTTTTGTTCTTAAGGGTATTTGAACCTGCATGTCCACAAGAAAGTTGCTGTCCTGGCAAACAGTAGATTTTTCTTTCACACCAATGTCTGGTTGTCCTGACCTTTGGGCAGGACACTCTGTGTTTTTATTGTTTACAACAGTTACACAGTGACGCATAAGGTATGAAACATTCTGTAGGAGAGGGGCTTGCACTCTCATTCCAGTTTTCCTACTGGCCTTAGTGGGCTCCTGTGAAGTTTCAGGCCACTGACCTGCAACTAAACTCGTAGTTGACCCACAGCACATCAAAAATAGAATCCCTCACCTCAACCCACATAACTGCGGTGCCTGCATGGTAAGGGTGGGTGTTGTATTGCCCCAGGACCAAGCATCGCTCTATTGTTATTAGAAATATTTGTTTAAATAGTCTTCTAGGAAAAGCCCTGCGATTCCAGCCTTAGGGCTTGACAGACGACCATGTGTAAGTTACACTCTGAGTCCTCAAAACCCCTGAATATTTGTAAAAGGCTCTGGAATTTACAGTGAATTCTGACTTCCATGAATTATTTTCTATCATCACAACTGCTACTGCACCAAATGATCAAGAAATGCATGGCTATTTTTGATTGATGCTCCTCATAATAAACTCAGTGGGTTTTAAATTTCTTTAAAACTTTAGGACTAATTATATGAGAGGCTGCTGCCAAAATTGCTTGTGTTTGGCTGCTGCAGTAATTTGTGCTGGATTACACTCTGTTACACTTGAATGTTTACCATGTGTAATGGGCACTGACTTTATTGCTGTCAGCCCCTGAACTTACTGCACAGTGCAAGACAATGAAGATCAGGTCAAGCTTTAGTGTTGGTGGGTGAGTCTGGGAGTTGTGAGTGATGTTGGAAGAGTCAAGTTCCAGATCCCAGCCTGTGCTTTTCCAGAACTTTATCTCCTTCTACACAAATAGTTGTGCTCTTCATGGTTTTCTTACTAACCTAGTGATTAGAAAATTTAAAAAAAAACTTCATAGACACTCCATTATTTTGAAACATGGATCTATAATTAGTACTCTTTAATTACTGAAATTGGTGATATACTTTATTGTCCTTACTACTAAATACTAATCTCTACTAATTATCAAGTATTGATCAATGTGAATATTGTAAGGTGTAGTAATAATGAAAAATGTTGCCAGCCTAGTTCCTTAAGTGTAACTCTCACACCTGTGCCAACCTTACCTGTGGAGCTACCTCATGAAGAAGGTACACTAGAGGTAACTCTTGGAATTTCCAAACCACACCACTTGAGCCAGAGTCATTTAAAACCAAACACTGCCAGCTGAGAGAAAAGAATTTATTAGAAACTGTTAAACACTACACAAAACTAAATTTTAGAGTATTTTTTCAGTAGACAGCACTCCAGCCTACATACACAGTACTGTGGACTTTGGACAGCCACTGTGCTGGTAAGGTATATCTTTAGGATGAGACATTCAAGCAGCATGCACAGTGAGAAAGGGGAAGGGGTGCAAGGAAAACCCTTTTGATTTGCATAAGTTCACAGAAGGTACACTTTTGTAATTGTTTCCCACAAGGCAGTCTGGATTGAAGGAATCACCACTACCCTGGAGGCAGCAAGTGGGCTCAGCTCCCCACCTCTGCCCTCAGTGCTGGTGCATGTTGGGACTTTACGGCAGAAGGTGTTTCAATAAATAGAAATCCATCTTTCATCCTACTGGAACACAAGCAGGATTCCAAGGTTGCCATACTCCCCTTGTCAGCAGCTGCACCAGCAGAGACCTCGCTGCTTTTCAGGAGAAACAGGAGCAGAGTCTACAGATTAAGGCAATGCATTTCTTTAATTCAACATAGAAATTGTAACAAACCGTGTATTTTCTGATAAATTCAGAAGTATTTCATTGTAAAAAATAAAGTCACTGATCACATGCTACTCTATCTGCTATTCTTCATTAGGTATTGAAATACAGTGGAGCATCACTGTAGTCACTGCCCCAACAATGTGGCAGCCAGTGACAGCTTCTCTTCCACCCAGGAGCTGCAAAAGAAGAAACCAATGACCCCTCCCTTCTCCCAGTTGAAATCCTCCCTTGTTTCTTCCCACCTCCCCCAGTTTCCACCTCTCTTCCAAAAGAGGGAAAAAAAAAACCACCCTTGAAACACCTATCTGGCTCCTGAAAGCAGCTTTATAGCAAGGCTCAACTGTATAGACTAGAAAAAGATATTAAAAGTGACTAAAATCCAAAAATTCAGAGAAGGAAAATGTAATAAAGTACGCATGGCGTGATAAACCAGGATACACATAGCAATTTGCTACATTTTTCAAAAAGTGCTAACCAATTTTAGCTTAAAATAGTTCAAGAGATCTTACAAATTGCTGTCATAGTGTAAAACTGAGTATATTGAAAAGACTAAAACCTGACTTGACTGTAGAAAATGCATTATATGTTTCTAATTTACATAGCATTTGCATTTAGGCACACAAAAATAAATATAGACAGTCAAATGTTTCATTAAGTCTGCAGAAAGTTGTAGTTAAAACCAAGCAATCAACTGTTGTGACAAACATCACATTTTTACACCTCTCGCTCTACATCACGTGTGTACACAGGGGTGGATATCCCTTATGTCATCCTCAGGTCTCTGCAAAAGTAACTTAGAAGGTGAGACTCGGTTTTCTGCCAAAAACAGGTCATTTGGGAGCTATTGGCTACAAGGGATAATTTCTCAAAAAACTCAACTGATCCTTCCTTTCTGTTAAAATGTTTTATCCCTGTTTTCTGGGCCAGGAGGCTTTGGGCTGGAGCGGGAGCCAGGCTGAACCAGCACCAAAGGCTGTTATGGCACAGCAGGACTGGAGGGTTAGTGACAAGATTTTATAGCACTGGGTAAGAGTAAGGGAACAAATCAGAGTAAGGCTCCTTTGAGAAGGATCTCCAGCTCTTCTTTTGCTAAGGAGCAGAGAGTGATCTCAGTACTCCAGCAACCCTCCCTTGCTGCTGCCTCAGTAAAACTGGTTTTACCTGAGGGCTAAGCTTTCCCCAGGCACATTCAGTGACTCTGCAGCTGTTTTGAGAATGCTTGTGGTACCTCTAATAACCTCCCCGCAGTGCTCAGGGAAGCAGGAAGACACTTGGCTTCCGGTGGCACAGGCTCACCAACACCAATCTGGTGATTCATGCCACAGTCCCTAATTAATGGAGAAAAGTATTATGCAGCTGAGATTGGCACAACTGGGAGTCTGTGGTCAACTGGGAACCTAACAGTAAACTCCAGCTTTCTTGATTTTACTTGAAGAAGAAACTTTTCTGTTTCTGAACAGCTTTAGTATGCTAATTTTCTGCTAGCCTAAGGGCACAACCTGAACTGAGGTTATCAGTGTGTGGTGATTGAGGGCTTTCAACACATAAAAATTATTCAAGTTATCCCACTATCTTGAAACAAATTGAAAAGTATCACAAACAATACCAAGCAGCATAATTTTTATTTGGTGTTACAACAGCTGTGCAGCACCCATGCTTTTGGGCACCACATTTTACTGTTTATGACTATTCTTTCTGAAATCTAAACAGTTGTGTTCAGACAACTCTATGTGCTTTTTTAATATATACATTGTGACCCCTGCATTCAGCCTGTCCAGTTAACACTAGAAATATTTGTCAAGGCAATTAATTATCTAATCTTTGCTATAATTAGGGAGCAATCAAAAGAAAAATTTTACTTTAATCTGACTGATCACATGTACTGTACATACCTGTTCCAAACCCAATGTACTAAAAGTTTCTAAGTTAATGCACTCTCTTATTCAAGTCAAAATGCTGTACATCTAAAGTATCCACACAATCGTACATTCCTAATGATTCTTCTTTACACCTTTATTCTTTTTAGAAATCTCTTTTTAAAAAGGCATAAAGAAGTTGCCCTGCAGATCTATATTTCTTTAGACAAAACATTATACACTACCTTGAAAAATAATTTTATCAAAACCAAATTCAAATCACCGTCATGTACAATTTTCAGTTAACTCTTCACATTGAAATTGCACTTTGCAGATAGAATAAAAACTAAAAAATGAAAACATATTTTTTACTTCCTTTCACAGGAGACTGCCTCTTCAAGATTTTTCTTCCGTGAATGCTTGTATTTGTCTACATATGCTTTCACTAGATTTGCCACTTTTGCAGAATTAACTTCTCCGCTCTTGCTATGGCAAACCTGCAACAGTTTAAAGAACAAAAGCGTTTGAAACATTTCCACTGATTTGCCACAGTCCCACATTATTCATTTATTTCCCAATACTTCTGATTCTTCCATCCCAGGCAAAACATATTTTAAAACTCCTAATACTATTCAATTGCTTCTCAAATACTACTGAATTCCCATTCAACTCTTCCACACAGTAACCAGGTTCTGTTCTGAGAAGCCAAAGAAAGCTCTTGTGGATGGAGAAAGAAGAAATATTTTTCTCCCTCTTCCCCCTTTCCAGCAACTATGAGCTGTTCCCACAAAAACAAGAAACCCCTCCCCCAAAATCTGCCCCAGGAGAAATGTGTGCAGCTTGGGTTACTGGACCAACTCACTTTATCTACAGCTTTCCTCACAATTTCTTTGTATTCCTCCTTCGTGATATCTTTGTTTTGGTAGAAAGGTTTAATGGCGAGCTTGACCTCTTGGGCTGCTTTTTCTTGAATTAACAATTTCTGAAGAGGAAACAAACTTGAGCATTGTATTTCACTGCCTATGTATCTTTATCAATCACAAGTTAAAACTTTACAGGGAAAAGGTTGCTCCAGAAGATTAGAAAACCACCCCCACCCTCCCCCCCCACATTTCAGCTCTCATGGGAGCTGCCTGTGCTCTCCTAAGAACAGAATGTTTTCCCACAGCAATTCAGGTAATATTCATAATAGTGCTGCTTTAAAGAAGATTACATTAAAAAGAGTCAGAGGCTAATCTGTGTCCTATGGCTGCCACAAAAATATTACATACATAATGGTATGGAGTACGTTACACTGAAGGGTTATTGTCATAACTTGCTATTTTTTAGTACATCAAAATGCATTTATATAAAAATTAAAATTTCTATGTTTTAATGTAAATATATAAACAGTATATATATATATATATATATAAATATATGCTGAACTTTGAACTTACCTGGTCCTTCTTCGAGCTATCTGCACTGGCTTCCACTGTTACACTTGCTTTGTTTTCTCCCAGTTTTACAGCTGCATTAGAGCTCTTCATGTGACCTGATGACGTTGCATTACCCGAATTTGGTCCCTGAACTGTTCCCACGTTTCCCAGGACTGCTGCTGGAGCAGGCAAAGCTGGAACACTCATGCTGTTACTTACATGAGAAGCATTTGGAATACCCTGTGTTAAAAAGTTATCAGTAGTTAATAAGCCATTCTTCTATATGGCAATGTGCCTTTCTAGGAGTCTCAGCTACTCTAGAATGAGCACAAATACTACATGTTTTGGTTCATTATCTGATTTCCACACTGCCCATAATTATGGAAGGTACACACATTACATTAGATCTACTTAAAGAAAGAAACAAAAATAAAAGCTTGAGAAGTAAACCATCTTCTGTGTCACCACAGTGGCTACCATTTTCTAGCTCTGATCCCAGTAATAAAATACCCTGCAAACAGGCATGGAGGGCGTTAGTACAGGGGGAAGGAAGTTTATGGCTGCAGAATCAATCTGATTTACAAAACAGGGCTGTGATAAGTGAACATTTCCTAAAAAAGTCAGCACCTAAAAACACATGCAAAAGGTACCCAAAGCTATACTTGCATTCCTGCATCATAATGATCTGCTTTGAAAACATCTGTTTTCATGTTTATTATCAGCTTGAACTTGCAAATATAAATACACAGGCAAGAGATTAAATGCTGGCTGAAGTATCAAGATCTGTTTTTCAGGAAAAGCCATTTTCTGGCCATTTTCAAACACCACCAAAAGCCATTGTACATACTTTCAAACTGAGAAATTAAGTAGCTCTCAGACTTCAGATAGAGGTCATTTTTAGCAAAAGCCCAGAACATCCTCCTGACATGTTTCTGGCAGGCTACACAAAGCACTGCTTTTCTGCAGGTCATCACAATTACTCTTTATACATCTCCATTTATCTAGATGGAAAATAATGAAACAGGAATCTGAGCTCTTTGGAAAAGACAGAGAAATGGAGCTGTTATAATCAGTGTACTAATGCTCACCAGTGTGCTCTCTTCATTTTCCTTTCAACAGGAAGGGCAGGTGGTGTCCTGCAGTATTCAGTCATTTCTATTGTGCTACCACTGAGGGGTTGTTGAATGAAAACTCAAAGAAAAAGCAGCAGCAGCTGCAAGAGCATTCAGGTTCATGGACACCAGTCCACAAAAGCAGGTAAGAGCAACAGGTGTAACATGGTAACTGCATTTAAAACAGGTAACTGCATTTTGCAGCAATACACAATCCTTACAGAAACATATTTATTGCTGCTTTAGATACTCATTTCAGATGTCTGAAGCATATGTTCTGACTTCTTACATTTTTGGAGGTTAAATTTACTGGATTTCCAATTGTGAAAATATTTGAATTTGAAAATATTTGAATTCAAAAATTTGGCATTAATTAAATCAACAAGCAACCTAGCAGGATTTTGGTTCCAGCAGTACCTTGCAGTGTATTATTTCATATGGCCTGTAACCCCACTCAGTATTTCCCACAGCACTCAACTCTCCTTGTTCTAAGTTAATGAATATGAACAGATGACAGCAGTGAAAAGTGAGAACAATGTAGGCCATTTATCAGTTCACTTCAGATCTTTGGAGGTAATGCATGAAAACAGAGGGTTAAAAATCATTTGTTCACTTTTTCAACCTGGAATGTAGGGGAAAGTGGTTTAGGTTAGAACAGCCAGCAGCAAAAGAAAAGCAGAAACCCCAGTCAGCTCCTGAAGAGCCCTTTACTTGTCATAAATGCAGCATTATATCTTCTTGCAGGGCCATGGGTTCTCCTCCAAGTTGTTCATATTCCTTTCCTTGATATAAAAGCTCTTAATATAAACAGCTAGCTACAGGAGGAGCTCACATACACAAGAGTTGTTTTAAAGGTATCTAGAGAGTTATAAAAAGATGGTCTACCTGCCCTCAGCACGGCAGAGTCCTTCTGAAACTGGAGAAATAAAGTAGGACTTAGGTCTCAAACACAGCATGCAAAACCAGGAGAATCAGGTAAGAAGGAGAAGTAAAAAACACCAAAGAGGCCTCAGAAATTATTAATAAAAACGCTTAAAAGAGTAAAGAGAATAAAAAATGTGTGTGTGTGGAAGCCACTGAGATGGTGACAGCTGGAGAATGAAAGTGTGAAATAAATGGGTGCCATGGAGTACTTGGCAATTTTCCTCTGCTGATAGACCTCCATAGGATGAGAACTGCAACACAGAAATTTAGATCACTTCCTACAGGTTGCTGAAAGGGTATTCAAGTATTTCTTAAAATGCTTAAAACTCAGGTTTGGAAAGGGGAAAACTTCGTTTTGGAAGCAGGTCACTTCTAAGATAAAAAAGATAATGGACAACACGGATGAAATTTTTCAGTGTTCATCACCACAGAAACCCAGTTATGATGTTGTATGTTGTTATTATTTAAAAGCTACAGTCTCATGAACAACCCATATGCTCATGGATGGTTCCACTTCAAATTTGGTGTGGGGTGGAAGAAAATAGGCAAGAGAGAAAGAAACTGCAAGTATAAATTTATGGTATTCAAGATAAAGAATCCTTAACTGGTATTATTCCACCACTGTCCTTGCCATGGCTTCTGATAAAGCATACCTGCAATTGTTTTCCATCTTGCTGTGAAGCAATGTAGTTGACTTGTTGAGATGGTGGGGGTGGAGGTGGAGGCGGAGGTAATCCCTGAGAAATATTTGTGGGAGCAGCTACCTGTATGAGAGGCACTCCAGTAGGGAGATGCATGGGCATTGGAGGGTGGATGTTGAAAGGATTTCGTTGCATATTCATCAAGGGAGGATGGACACCCACTGGATACGGGAAGATACTCATAGGTTGGTGCTGTGCATTCACTTGTGGCATTACATTCATTTGTTGCTGCATCATATTTATTGGTAAATGAGAACCATCACTTTGCTGGTTGCCTTGGTCTTTGAGGTTTGGATCTGCCAAAACAAAAACCAGACAGTACATCAAGAAGAAATTCTGTACTTTATAAAGCAAAAGGGGAGCCAGGTGTCTACACTCTTAATTAAGGATGGATTATCAAAAAGCTTTCTATAACCTGAGCATTTTCAAGATATTGCACAGTATTCACCACCATATATGCCATGAAACCAAATGCTAGCTTCCAAGTTTAAAAAGTTCAGGTTATTATGAAAGCCTGTGTTTTGAATTTGTTTTCTCTACTTGTTCCCCTAACACGGCCAATAATTATTTCATCATAATGAAACTGCAATTTTTCACCAAAGAGCAGGTAGACAACATAATTTACTCAGTTCTGCAATTGCAGGTTAGTAACACATTACCACAACAGCAAGTCCACTCCCCTTTGCCTGATTCACACACACTCACTGTACAGTTCTGATAATTACAGAAATACTCTGCTGGGATTTTTCACACAGAGCAATAAGTCATCCTCAAACCATTTAAGAAATACTCGTATTCGGAAAGAGTTGTTCAAAGATCCCATAATGGTACAACAGGTAAAACCTAGAAGTAAAAATAACCTCTTGGGGTAGCAGGTAGCACTTCTTAAATAAATTACTTTGATATTGCATCTTCTGTTCAACAGAAGCCAGAAAGTTAAAATCTAGACACAAGCAGCAAGCCTTCCAGAAGTCAAGAAATTAGTTTGGAGAAATGATTGATAGGCTCCAATTTAGTCCTTCCTTTGAATCCCTTCCTTGAGGAACGCTGTCATCTATACACAGGGATTGCAATCTAGGCCTTTCATGTCAGACCAAATCCTCATTTTTAAAGATAATGGGATAACAGAATCACTGAAGTTGAAAGGGACCTATTGAGACTCCCTGGTCCAGCCTCTCTGCTCAAGCAGGGTCAGCAAAAGCAGGTTTCCCTGGAGGACCATGTCATGATGGCAACCTAGCCTGTTTTATCCAGTTATGAGAGATTGTTGTACTATTCTCAGCTGAATTCAGGTTCCAAAAGTGAGTAACAGCACTATTGTTCCTGAACTATATGAAAAAGTCTTTGAATCACAAAACACTTTCAGTTACAGGTTTGGTAAGTTTTCCCTGCAGCAGACAGGAGGATGACAATGTTGCCTCAAAACTAGGAAGCCACTGATGCAGTTCTCTCAGAAGAGGGAGAAAACTGCTGGTATATGGGATGAAAATGGATAAAAATGAAAGGCAAAACAAGGAGAGCGTACAAGAGTGGTTGTCTTCAGAAATGGATTTCATAGTTCTTGAATTCAATTCACATCTACCTTTAAAGATTATTAATCAGGGCCTTAATAATCTGTGGATGACTTCCTAACTATTCAGAATCAACCTCATCTACAAATCAGTTAAATTACTTTCTACCAAAAAGCTTATTTCTGTCAGGGCAGTTGTCTTTTAGATATAAAAACCCCTCAAAAATTGATTTAGACTTATATAGATATTTTAGAGGAATTTTAATGCTGAAATACAGTAAAAGTAAATGCACTGGTATTTATAAATTTGTATCTGTATTTATAAATTACCCTAGATTTTTAAAAAGTATTTAAATAGGACTATGCTTATCTAGGAGCAAGCTAAACATCAACATGCTGCTTTGTCATCTCTAAAATCTGCCATGTGGGTCTGCCCAGGCAAATTCATGTCTTTTTTTAATTAATTAGCCCCTACTTAAAGCTGTGCAGATGCTAAAAGTAACCATGAAGATATGCTTTCTCTTCAGCCAAATCAATTTACTTCAGCAGCACTCTTCAGATGCACAATCCTTAAACCTAAACTCGGATGTTATGCACAACCAGGAAGTCATCAAAATACAAGAAATCACCAAACTCCACACCTTTACCCCTCCATATTGCAATAAGAGTATGGATTCACCCCAAATTATTTTTTAAAGAACTAATCAGCAGATCAGATGACAGGAAAATGTGACAGGATTTTGCTCAGCTACTGCATCTGTGACTAAGCTATCATATTTCAAAACTAACAATACCTTGTTCAGGTGTCTCCTCTTCTTGTCTCATTCCCCATCCAGACTGTGGGCTTGATGAATTGCGTCCCCTTCTCGAATAATAATTCTGCACATCAGCAGGTAAAGTCTTCCTCACAGCCCAGCTGGATGCAGATGTCCACCCAGACCTGTCAGCGGGTGTATCGAATGAATACTCTTGTTCATTCTTACGCTTGTATGGCTGCTGTTCTGAGAACCTTGAAGCTTCATTCCCAGAACCATTTGAGTTCCCTGAGAGAGGTTTTCTGTTTTGCCAGTGGTTTTCACTCTGGTCTCCGTACATGAAGCCACTTCGGCCACGGCCACCTCGGCCACACTGACCTCTCCCTCGATTTGGAATCCATCCCGAACCAAAGTTTTTATTCCAAGACTGTCCTGCACTGTCATGCTCTTCCCAATGTGGTTTCTCTCTCTCTCTGTTCCTGACTTCAGGAACAGAGTTCATCTTTTCCATTACCCAGTCTGGACAATCATTCCTCTGCTGTTTATCTGAAGAACATTGATCATCATTGTTTTTTTCAGTATTACTGTCCTTCTCTCTTTTAAGGTTTTCATTCTGTTTCTCTTGATCACTTCTCCTGTATCGATCATTTCCTCTGGGACTCCTCCAGCTGTCATTTGCCCGTCTCTCTTTCCATCGAGGCGAATGACTTTCCCTCTCATTTCTAGAGAATGAAGAACCTTTATTTCTAGTCCTAGATCGTGATCTTGATCTAGAGCGTGACTGTGACCTAGACCGCCTCCTATTTCTTCTTTCTCTGTCACGATCCCTTCTTTGATTATCTCTATCACTGCTTCGAGACCTAGATTTTCGCCTTGGAGATGAATCCTTAGTTCTTGATCGAGAAGATGACCTCCTGCTTTCCCTGACAGTTTCCCTTTTGGGAGATCGAGATGGTGTTTTTTTCTCATCTCTGAGTGTCTCTCTCTTTGGAGAGCAAGATAAGGATCTCCTTCCCTCCCTCACAGTTACCTTCCTGGGTGATCGTGAGCTCCTGTCTCCAGTTGTCTCCCTTTTAGGTGATGGTGATTGAGATTTCCTGCCCTCTCTCCCAGAAGGAGACCAAGTTGTCGATGGAGAGTGAAATCTAGATCTTCTAGTTCGAGACTTTTTATTCTCTTTTTTGAGCTCTGGCTGGCACTCTCTTTCTTGAGGAACAGTCTCATCTTTTTCATCAGAACCTGATGCACAGTTTCCCACGTCACACTGTAAGGAGTTAAATTCTCCTTGCTCTGTACTTTCAGGTGGTGGTAACTGTTCAATCTTAGGTTCATTCTGGTCACTGCAAAATGAGTCACAGTCCATTGGTATCATTTCATTGTTATCTTCACCAAAATGTTTATGTTCAGCATTTACCAGGGGGCATTTTGAAGTTCCACTCTCTTCACTTTCTGAAATGGTGCTCTCCTTTAAGGGTTGTTCTGATGTACTGTCCATAGAAATATTGTGTATTAATGCATCTGGTTCTTCATCTTGAACAGGTTTTGTATCTGCACAATCTACTACTGGTGTTAGTTCAGTCTCAGAATTATCTATTTCCACGGCTTCAGGATGCTCAGGCAGTTCACTTCTGGGGCTCTCTAATGGCTGATCTTTTTCCAAAGGTTCCAGATGTTCCAACAATTCATTTTCTGGACTAGCTATGGGTTGATCTACTTTTGTCAAAGTTTCTATGTTCTCCATTAATTCTTTTTGAGGACTGCATGATGTCTGATCTAGGTTCTCAGAAGTTGCATGGTTGCATATGTCATCTTTGGGACTAGCTACTGTTTCTGCCTGTTCAAGAGTATTTTCACAATTGTCCTGACTGGCAAGATCTACATTTTTTTCAGTAACATCTTTTACTTCGAATTCCTGACTTTCACTTCCTAAAGTTATTACTGGGGGCTCTTGGAGAGAAAAACTTACACCTGCATTGCTTGAAGTATCTTCATCTCTGCCACATTCTCCTGTAGTTTCCTCAATTTCTGCATGCTCAATACAGCTTTCCACTCCATTAGCAGATTCCGTTTCTACATTATTCTTCTGTGGGAGGCTTGCATTATTGCTTTCATTATCTGACTGGTGGTCTTTATCTGAAGTTAGGACTGCTTCAGGCTCAGCAACGTCATCATCTTCCACTGAGCCACAGGGCGATTTTTCAGAACGTGCAGAACTTCTCAGTTTCTTTTTAACTGCAGGTGTTTGTTGTTTAACTGCTCTTTTAGACTTGCGTTTTGGAGGAGCACTCTCAGCATCTGAATGAGTTTTATTCAGAGATGGGTTATTGCCATCAGGGGCACTGCAAGCAGAACTGCCCGATCGAGGCGAGCTCTGAGACTGACTGAGAGCCTCATTTTTGCTGTTTCGTGCAGACCTTCTTGTAGGAGTGGTAGTAACTGATTTCCTCCTACTTCCTCTAGTGCCAGATGAACCAGAAGCTTCCTTTTTCTCTTCTCCTTCTTGGGTACATGCAACAGCATATCCTTTGCCTAAAGATTCTAATAAGAACAGAAGACATTAAGATTTGATAATAACCATTTATCTGAACACATTCAAGAACATAAAAGGGCCTTCTGCAGTGTAACAGATATCCTCAAATATTACAATTTAAGATGTAGTATGAAATACTGCCACAGCTTTTTTTTCTTTTTTAAATGAGAACGGGTTGTTTTAAAGAACAGAATCAAGGTAAAGTGACACATCAGACATCTGAATGCACATTTTAGAAGCAGTGCTAGCACGTGCATGGACAGTGATAGCATGTACAGTGAAACTGTTATTGACACAGCTGCTCAAAGATAGTCAGCATTTAAACTGTTAGAAAAGTAAGGAATTAACCACACAACACTGCTAGCATACAGCAGTTCCTGTCACTCTGTAACACAGGCCTGTTGATAGTGAAGCTCAGTACTAGAGAAAGGGACATTTTCCAATGGTCATCAGTGGATGATCACATGAACAGTAGTTGATCAGACGCAGCAGTGACAGTGCAAACTTACTCACTAATTATAGGGCAAACTGAACTTAAACTCTGTCACAGGACACCCAAGGTGCCTGCAGCCTACAATGCATCAAAAAACCCAATGCTCTACAAAGAATGACTAAAGCACACCTAGCAAACAGCTCAGCTTTTGTGTTGATACTGCACTAATTTCACACCATCTACCGTTCCACAAAAGTCTTGTTAGGAAAGCTACGGGCTATATTCACTGCACAGGGAAGACTGCACTGTCAGTACCTATGAAAGCTTCTGGTGGACAGCTCAGGAATTAAGGATTAATGATAATTAAGTAAATATACTTGAATGTAATACTTCAGAACTAAATCAATTTCTTGGGATATCCATTAATTTGTTTCACATTTTGTGTAGATTTCAGGAAGCATCAAGAATGTGGTGTTTAAATTAAGTAATTATTTTACAGCTTCAATTTCATATACAAATAGTGCAAACTAACTAAGAAAGATTAATTGCTATGGATTTTGCAATTAATCTTACATCACAAACGTGTGCTTTTGCTACACTAAAATATTTGTTTAAATGTATTCACAAATAGATTTTATAAAAGACTGGAATAAGAATAGTAAGTAACAGCAAAAAAGCCTCTTTCTACCACTTACTACTTTGTTAGCCGGACAAAAAACCTAATGCAAACAATAATCTCAGATTATATAAATAATCCCTAGGTATTCCATAACCACCTTGCTAGCCTTTAAAAGGGCACAGGACTATAATCACATCCTCTGACCTTCCTTGCAAACACACAATAATTTGCTTGAACATGAAAAAAAAATGTAGCGGTTCTGGGTTTTGCACGTCCAATGATCAAGTATCCACTTGAGAAAATGAAAATTAACATCAACTGTATAAAAGGTACCATGTATTTAAAAGAAAATAACATGATGGTAAAGGACTTGCAAAGGAATTTCAGCTGACTGACACTATTTCGGGTATCTACTCTAACAGTCTCACCAACCATTTTGTTATGAAGTGACTTTACAGTGGTTAAGCAGCACTTACTCAGTAACAGGTGGCTGTCTCAGACTAATTACGCCTTCAAACCTATTACAACAGCCAGGAAATCAAGTCAGATGTTACATGACATTTCAAATTTTATTATCTGTGATAATATTCTTCAAGGGACAAGAAATCATCTTGCGATAATAAAAAAAACCCAGCAGAATACAAGTGGAATATGGGAATCTGGACAAAATTAAAAGGTGAGTTATTTTTCTAGCACATTCAAAATCTACATGTGAAACAAAATCCCTTTTCAGCATGCCCTACAGCTTGTAAAATTTTAACAGAAAAGCTTCACAAGCTTTGGATTTGGACTAAATAAAAGGCATTCCAGCTCACTGACTCTTTATTGAAAAATATTTTAATCACACAAAAACTGCATAATGCCAGCATAAATCATAGTAGTATTTGTAGATTCACTAATGCATTTTCAAGTCAAGTTAGTAAAAAAGACTATTTAATGGTAACAGACTACTAAAACTGCAGCAGCTACAGGGATGATTCAGACACTACAGTTATCATTGATATTTGTATGCCTCCTTGTATAACTCTGGAAGCTACTGACAGCTGTTACTGTGATGCAAAACTGTATACTTTAGGTGTGACCAAAAGCTAAGAGGAGTTTCAAAAGAAAACAAAAAATGTTTATGCTATGATCTTGCAGGCACAATTTAGTAAGAAATGCAAGGACCAGTTTGCATCTTTTTTTAAATGCATTTTCTTCATTCTCCTTTTCTCCACCTTCTTAAAAATTCGTTTTATATATATATATATTTGCCATGCATCTCTAACAGTATTCAGATTAGGTTTCTCTTTACTTTTTCTTACGTATGTCATCCTTCTACTCAGATGCTATATGAAAACTGAATTGGGAAGGAACACTCACTCAACAGAATAAATAAATAAATGACTAAAATCCTAAAGGGACATCTTCATATCCACCATCCCCTGGTTCTACTAGGAAATTTTAAGACTCTTACTTCCTGCATGCTCCTTATCAATAGAAAGTATTTAAATAAAATGTGAGGACTTAAAACTCTGAATCTTAAAACACTGTAGTATGTTGGCACTTATCTTAAAATTTCATCTTTGTCCACAGTACAAGTATCAAAATTCTAATCAAGACAACTAACAAAATTCTGTTCTAAATATAATTTTTTAATGCTTCTGGTGCATCCTAACGAGAAAGCCTGACTACAGAAGTGGAAAGGCAGACAGGGAAGTCAAGAGATACGAGCTAACATGTATACTGCTAGAAGCAAAATAAGGATCAGTTACATTACACTGTGAAACATCAGAGACTGAGGAAGCAACCTATCCATGTTTCACTGGGAAATGTGACAGTGAAATACATACTTTTAAAAATAATAAGAAATATGAATGCAACTTTTTCATGATCCTTCTACTACTTAATTCATTCTGGCAATTTACTTCCACACAATTTTTGTAAGCAAGGAGACCCAGATCTGTCCTATCCCTTCGCCTACTAGACAAGTGAAAGTGGTGTGATTCCCAATTCAAAGAAGGTTATTAACTCTAGTCTTAAGAAATAGGATTGCTTTATTTCCACTTCTTTGAACTTGTGCAGCTTTCTGGAAGAGAAACTACATGCTTGCTGATTGTGGAGGCAGAGGCTGTTAAAGTAACTGGAGGAAGGCAATTCCTTCCTTGTCTTGTCTTCTGCTGCTTTCCTGACAGACCATGGAACTCCAGTACTTGCACAAGGTTTTGCCCTCAAGAGCTTGCAGGCAAAATGAACGAGATCCATGCACTTCACTGCTTCCTGACTGATGCTCTTCTCTGCCAGAAAAGTTTGCTCCTCACGCTGCACAACACACCTCTGAAATATGCCATTCATAATGCATCAAAATAAGATTTATCCTTGAACAATGGGAAATGAAGAAAGAAGAGCATGAATGGAAAAAATGTTGCAATTACAAATGGAATTAAGTTACATAAAAAGTTATTAATTTAATCTTCAAAAGAATAAGTTATACCAGCTTTGAAGTGGATGATTCATGTTCTGTACTCCAAATCCAGAAATTAAGTAGCTGACTTTGAAATAGTAGCAAACTGCACCAAAACAGATTTTTTTACCCGTTAAGTGTAACTAATTCTGTTTGATTTCTGATAATTATATTTTAACAATATTCCACATGAGCTATAAATAAAACTTACAAAAAAAAAGTTTACCAAAGTTTTCCAAAGGCCTGATATTTGTTGGAAGAACTCTTCCAGCCACCGCAGAAGAAGTGAGAAGAAAGGTCTCAGCTTCAGCTTCATAAGATATTAAAGGAACACTGCAAAGCAAAAGCAAAAGCAGTAACATTAGTTGTTTCAGCTGTTTGCAGCAAGTCTTGAAAACAATGCACAAAACCCAAAACACATTAGGCAACTATAACCCTTTCAACTTCATCACAGCTGGAGTGAAACACAAAGCTAACAGTGAAGAAAACTTCCCTTGTCATATTTAATTTCAGGTTAATTTTACTGCCTAATCTATTAAAACTGTTTGAACAAGGTATGTTATGTTAAAGCAATATACATCTGGTCTTCTTTAAAGTCAAACACAGAACAGTAATAGCCAGTACTGGAAATAAGGGTCTGAGTCCTGATTTAGTACTTCAGCAGAACAGCAACCTTTTCTGCAGAAAAATGAGAAATAGTCTACATGAGAATTTAGAAAAGGCTCCTTTTTTTTTTCTTTCATACAAAAAAAGGAAATATATATTTATTCAGACTCCCTCAGCAAACCTTGGCAAAAACAGAGTTTAGCTAGAGATCTACAATTTTTGCATTATCACTGAGTTGGAATGAAATTTCTCCTACGAAAATGTACGTGTAATAAATTTGAATTTATTATTTCAATCCTAGATGCAATTTTTTATTATAATTAAAAAACTCTTCACTTGCTATTTTAACTTTAGTCTTTGTTTTTATACAAAAGAGAGCAAAGATATGTAGTGAAATTAAGATCATAGAACCAATTTCTTATTGTGTTATTTTAAAACCAGTTATTTTTATTGTTCTGCTTTATACTCACAAAAATATCCTTAGGGCATGTTTTAACACACATCTGCTCGCTGACAAAAAGCCCCCCATAGAATTATTTTATGTTCTCTGTTTCACTTGACACAACTCCTGCTAGCTCTTTTTAGATGCAAACAGGATTTTTTCATAAATGATTACAGAAAAAGTGACAGAACCAACCCATGAAAGTAGTGTGCAGGGTGGTGTGGGGAATCAGAACCAGACTGATGTTAAAGCAAACATAGTCTGATATCTAGGGACAGATAATTTTAACAGCTCATTGAATATCAGCTTCCAAATAGAAAATATATTCAAACTCACATTTCTGTGAAAAGGTGACATATTGAGATGCACAAGTCAGTGGAGTTACTATGCTTGTCACGAGTACCAAGAAAGTATTAAGACATACAGAAAAGAATCTACTGACATAAAAACACCAGGCAGCAAATACACAAAAAATTTAACAAGTTAAATGCAAACACTATTTAGTTTCATGAAAATGATACTCTATCTAAAGAACAATTTGAATTAATCAAACTCCAAACTTGAAGTATGAAGATCCACTATGAATGCAAAACACAGACCTTTCAACTCTAGCAATCACAGATGAACAGGACAATTCCAGTTCTTGTCTCTTCTGTCTGATCCCTGCATTGACTTCTGTGAATTCTGTACTGAAAGACAAATTTCATACAAGAAGTTAGAAAAAGTAACTTTGTACTAAGACAATTTCAGTAATTGCTCCTACCAGTGACTTTAATTTAACAGTATTAGAACTTTCAACAGTCATGATCAAACTATGCATTGGTTATTGCTTAGAGGGAAAACACAGTCACAGCAAACATAAAAAGTCCTAAACAAATAAAGCAGATGGAATGGAAAATAGATGAAATGTGTCTGCTGGGGAGTTGAAGGATAGAGAAACTTTGCATCCTTGACAAATAAATTCTGTTGCATGCATGGCAAAAAGTTCACCTTCTCGAGACTGTCAAAACCATACAGACATAGCACTTTTTTTTTCATTAGGCCATATTATCCAAATAACATCCTTTTAGACTTTTTCTTCCATCTATTCAACGAACAATTTCTTTACACACCCATTTTTAAGTATTAGGCTTAATTAAGTATTTTGCTTAATGCAAAATTGCTCCATGGATTTTCAAAGTATTCCTCTTGGAATTAAAGAACAACAAAGAAGATTGTTTCTGACACAAACCAGGATATTTACTGTTAAATGTTTTGGTAACTGCTGTTGTAATAACAAGGCTAAACCTTTCTTATCCAAGGCTACAATTCAGCAGGGAATTAAACATGAACTAAAAATAAAACTCTTATTAAATCAATGACATTAAAATGCTCAAGTGTGTGCTTCTGATGCTGAACATGACAGAAATTGGGGTGTGCCCTTAACAGCAATTATTTTAAAATAGTATTCGTGTTTATCTTTTAACTGCTCTTTGTCAATGAATTATTACTCTGGCAATCCTCAAAACATGTCAAGGCAGTATATATACACGTAGGAGCAGAAGGAATTTCAGAATCTACAATATAGTAACCCATCAATTTATACAAAGCACTAGTACACACTAACCAGTCATTTCTACAGCTAAAAAAGGATTCTTCACTGCTACCACCAGCCAGAAGTGTGCTGAAGAAATTAGTTCTGATGCACTCATTCCAGCAGGTCTGTCTTCTGGGCTACACAAAAAATAAATTATGAATTAAAGACACCCAAAATTAAATAATTAACACTAAATATATGAAGATGCACTGAAATTAAATTAGCAAGACTTTAGCTCATAAAAAGCAGACACAATAATAGCTCCATAGGTATATGCAGAGATTTGAAGTTACAGCAAACAAATTTTCTCTATTCAGTCTCTAAAGTTTCAAAAACCACTCTTTGCAGATAAACTTCATATTATATATAAAGCAAAATCTTTAATGGTCCACACAGACATTATGAATAAATAAGCCTGATCTTCACTATTGCACAGTTCTGCTACCTAATGCACAACAGCAAGTACAGCTTGAGCACACACCCCTGCACAGCAATTCACCAAATGTTTTGTTTTGAGTAACAAGAAAACCTAATGAGGGAAGCTAGGATTCTCCTTTGCCCTCCGGTAGGATTATGGAATTGAAGCTTGTCTGGTGTGTCTGGTTACTGGGCCCTCACACAGAGGCACAACACTCAGTACCCACTCTGTACTTTAAAAGACACCACCACCAATTTTTGCTGCTACCAAGGCCCAGCCATGCACTCACTGCCCATTGCCATTAGCAGGTGTGCAGGGAGCTCTGCTGCTGGGGAAAAACCAAAAAACAAACCCCAACAACAAACTATCAACAGTCCTCCATATACTCTTCCCACACTAACATACACCAACACTGATCCATTTTTGTCAGAGCACCAAAAGGGCTCATACCACCTCAAATCTGACTAAAACTATCCTGTTAATTCCCTATGACTGGTATTTTAAAATAGGAATTTAGAATACTCCCATAATTTTAATTCAGAAAAATTAAAAATAAACTTTGTAGTGGGTTGTATAAGAATACATGTCTCAATATGAAGTCTATCGATATGCTCCATCAAACTTTGGCACAGAGAGCTGCTTTTGCTGGGAACATGACCTATTTTATCAGTGTACAAATTTTAAGTTTTGCCTAAAAATGGTTGGGTTTAAGTTTTATTTTAAGAATAATATAAATTTTGAACATTCACCTTTCTCCCTCCAATTAAAAAAGCTATCCAGATGTTCTACAAATGTCCTTACAAAGTAGTTGCTAGTACATCATGGCTTTCCTTTAAATTTTGAACATTTCTTGGATAATTGACTCCCGTGCCTCCTCCTGAAGGTTTTTAATGGTTCTACTTTTGTTCATGTACTTTTTTTTGCTACAAGTACTATTTGAGACATTAATGCTATTAAACACTTCACCATAAATCAGTGAAACTAAAAAATGGAAGCGTTCCCCAACCATGAAGTCACATTAGTGGCTGATCTATCGTTAAGCCCTGTCTTTCCAGTTCAAAACCCCCTCAGCGCAGTAAAAGGTACTTTAAGTTTACAGGGCAACAGAACCCAAATTTCCAAATACTTGACTTAGAAGGGGCAAGCTGGAGCTAACAACATCCCTGACAACTATGGTGTAATGAGCACCAAACAGAAGTTACAGCTCAGGTCATCAGCTGCTGAAAACACACTGGATGTGACCCATACTACGTGAAACAGAAACAGTAACCGAAACAGGGACTTGAATATAGCTTTTCCTCCAAATATTCAAACTTCAGGTAAGACAGAATGATGGCAGATGATTGCATTTACACTCCAGAACTAAATTTATGGCCTAAACCTTTTTCATGCACATTCATTTACAGGTACAACTATGAGTAAGAAAGCACTGATCAAAAACTTGTGTCTCAGAGACACAAACTACCTTCAAAAGGAATGATGGTAGAAACCAAGCAAGAGAGCCTTTACAACTCCTTAAAATCTGGCATCTGGTGATCCTGTTTTTATAGGCTAAGATTTATGAACAAGAAACCTGGAAACAGAAACCTTCTAGACAGAAATCTCACATTTAAAAAAACCCCACCTTGATGCAAACCATAATGTCTGTGGCAGATTCACATAAATTACTTGGTTGATTATGTCTATATATTTTATTGAAAATCATGAAAACCTTCATATAATGGTACTTGGCTGACAACTTGTACATGCAACCATCTTCCTTTGGTGAAGATGGATGAAAACAGCATTCAGGATCTCAATGTAACACCCTAATCTAAATGAAATGAATTTACCACCACAAGACTAAGTTTAATCTGAGAAAGAAGCTCATATAACCTAGCACTATATTCTAATTACATCAAGACAAAAAGAGACAAAATAAAAAAGTTTGAATCACACCAAAATTAACAAATAAAAGTTAACTTTGAAAATAAGTAGGAAGGTAGTCTTAAAACTGCTCTAATTAAAGAAAGCATTTACAAATGTTTCATTATCAGAACCAACCTTGTTTATCTTCACAGAGAAAGCTTTCTTGTTTTGTTTGTCATACAAAATATTACCTGTGGAACAAGGAACAAAACTGTGATCTTAACTTCAACATATAAGTTCCTGATTCTTCATCAAAATCATTAATGCAATGGGAGGTTAATAAAATGTGTATCTTGAGTGCATTTACAATGTTTACATACAAACTGAGAGAAATGAAAATGCACACACCTTCACAATAGCTTTTTAGATACCAAGCAGTTTTTTACACCTTCGGATATTTGCTTCATTTCCTAAGTTATGAATAGACTTATCAAACAACTTCTATTGAATAAGCCCCTCAGAATAGCTACCCCAGAACACAGCTAAGTGCTGCTTGTGTTTGAATTCTCACCAAAAAAAACTTTTGTGAATAAAAGCTAGTCATTAGCTGTTCCCCAGCTGCCTGAGGCAGAAAATTACTTAAGGCTGAAACCACATCCATTTGCCTTGTGACTGAAATTGAAGAGGCAGTTTTCCAGGAATATAAAAACAGGAATTTCACATACTGCAATTCTGTTCTAGAAGTTCCACACCTCTAGTACTTGGAATTTGGGGTTTATATGCAAATGCAGGTAGTTTAAAAAAAATTAAATTGGCTCATCAAGAAAAGATATTCTAGAGTCCCTTAATAAAACACAGCAATTCTGGCAAACACCAACTTACTGTATTTTTTCTTCACAATTCTGCTTAATTTTACTGTTACTGGCCCTCTGTCTGGACATACAGCTCGTCTGCAAGATCAAAAAAAGACATTAAAAAAGCAGCTTCTAGGCACATCCAAACAAAATCCTCTCCTACTTGAAGGTATTTTTATTTTATGCACATAAACCAAATTTTAACTGCTTCAAAACCTGAACTTGCATCACGAATATCATCTTCCATATATTAAAAGCCACAGTGCTTCAAACAGCTTAGATAGAAAAAAAAAGAAAACCAATTTACACAAAAATTAATATCCTGTATTAAATCAGAATGCTGTTTTGTTTGATTTCATGGCAACATGTGAAAGATGTTATAATCTGCTTCCTTTTAAGAATATCAGTCAGTGTTGATTCAGAGTGGTGAATCTTACTTTCTTATGAGTTAAAAAGGGTAATTTACCTCTAGTTATCTTTGCTACAGTGAAGTCTGCTTCACATTAAACCTCAAGAGCTCTGTATTTTTCATACATTCCATTAAACACTGACTTTAGATAAACACTATTTAGCAAAATTCATCTGTGTAATCATGAGCTTCCACTTATACAATGCAGCAAATGTTACAAGATAAAAGTTTTCCAAAACAGAAATGTTATTTCCATATAACAACAGAAACGCTCCCTCTCAAGCTTGCTAGAATAAAATGAGTTGTTGACTACAATTATGTTATATAGAAGAGGAAGATGACCAGTGCTTACGATAACATCCAAGAAAAGTGGATGTTTGTTTAGATAAGAAAGAAAAAGATTTATATTGTTAAAATTTGATGCAGCCATACTTCAAGTTAATGTAAAATTTGTTTGATTTGCTTGAAAACGCAACTTTCACAGAGCTCAATGCAAGAAATACACTGTCCTTTACTTCTTCCTTGCTATTTTAACTATTCAAGTGGGAATTACAGCAATGATAAAAGCAAAATTAAACTATCACTCATGAAAACTAACTTACTTTAAAATAAAAATAATTTTATAAAATATCAGGCTGTACATGTTAAACCAGTTGATTTTATACATTTCGAATATTCCAATCCAAATGCTTGAAATTATACAGATGACCAACCTCACAAAACTTGTCATCTTCACATGGCTGTAAGCTTCCTTATTGTAAGCACAGTTTTCCTCTTCCTCCTTCCTCCTTTGCTGTTTTGTAACCTGAACCTGTGTTGTAAAATAGAGTCAATCCAATCTAGAATGTCATGACACTTGGGCTTTAAATTCATACAAAGCCTCTTCAGGTCTATACAGAAGTTAAGCCCAAACAGAAGGACTAGAAAACATGTCAAATCTTATTTCTTTGACTTCACAGTTTGGAGACTTTTTTCATTAAAAAAAACCCTACACCTTGATATGCAATTGACAACGCCTGAGATGCATACTATGCTCACATGACCAAAAAAGTCCTGAACATTCAGATCACCATGGCAAGTGTCTCAGAGCTACACACTAGTTTCCATTAGGAATCTGTAAGCTAAGTTTTTCAAAACTAAGTTGGTTGTTCAGAACACACAAGGTTCACCTTGGGAAAATGTTAAACTACTACTTAATATGCTTCCTCATAATTAAAACACATCCCATGTTCTTCAAGAGTAAAATAACTTATGTATTTTATATAACAGCAAGTTTTTCCACATCTCAAACACTGAGAGCAATACAACTTTTATTTCACACTGTGAAGTTGATCCAATGGCTATATTGCAATTGTTTGCATTAGAAACTTTGTATTTCCTCATTCCCATAATTTGGCTTTTTGTGCAACCCCTTAATGTACTAGCATTCTAATTCTGACTATCACAAAGAGAAAGCTGCCAGTCTCCTGACACCACTGATAATGCTGACCACTGTGTCTGCATAGCTTGGTACACATTCCATCTATTCCTACTGGCTCTTTTTCAGAGAAGGACATTGTTCTCTGCCCACCTGTTAACACTGCAGTTCCGTGAACAGACAATCTTTCAAACTGTATTTTGATACAGCCTTTACACTTTTCCAAATGTAAACTTCAGCTTATCCTATTTCAACTGCTTCCTTGATTCTTCAGACATAAAGAAGACAAAATACATAAGCATGTTTTCCTATGAGAAGGAAGCATCACTAGTTGCTAGCACGGCTCCTTTACAAGTGCTGCCTGAGCCTCAAGAAGTCCAAGAAATGAGTAGTGGAAGCCTGTTTTCTAAATGTAACAAAGTGCAAGACCAGCACTTTATTAACTACTTATAAGCATAATTTCATCACAAAATTTCCAAATCCTACATGGAATTATCAGCATCTTTCTATATGCATTTTTAAGATCAACTATCAGAAGAGGTTTTTTCCTGCTTGATAAACTACTCTCCATATCAGTACTTTTAAGAAGAATTCAGAGCTGAAAAAAAAATTAAATTTGGGTTGAACAATGTTTAACATTGACTCCTCTTGTGTTCATGTATTTTTGCCTGGGAATTGGAGGCTGTGAACACAGAAGATTCCCTTCAGCTAAAAAAAAAAAAAGGCATTATTACATGATAATTGGTATAGCAGTTGTTTACAAAACCTAGTTTGAGAAACACTTTGAGACCAATTACTATACTTTCATTCTTGGATATATCATGAATGCTCAAAGATACTAGAAAGTAGCAACAGCAGCTTTATGATTATTATTACTATGGTAAATACTTGCTCTGAAAAAATAATTAGGAATAATTCTTAACTTCAAATATGTAACAGAAACATTGAAACAGTAACTACTTTGTTAGGAAAGCTTATTTAACACAACACATTTCATTTTGTATGAATAAAAGGCTGTAGCATAACTTGGACGTTCCTACAAGGGAAGTTATTTAAGAAAATAAATCTAGAACATACCTTTATCTGCTTATCCAAAGCATCCAGCCTGCACACTGCCTCAAACGGTCTGCGATCAATAGGACATGAAGCCTGTGTCTGAAAAATTATTTTTCTTATTACAAACTCTGTAATAAGCTAAGATAAGCTTCATTTGCTACACTTTTATTTGCTATTACAGCAGCTTACAGAAGCACACAAAATCCCAACTTGTTCACAGTAAGAATGCATTTGGACACACTATCCATATTGTTTCATATAAGCAGATTGCTCTTTCAGGAAAAATCTAAAGGAAACAAGAATGCAACCCAGAAGTTGTGTTTATGAAAGGAGAAGAATTTAATGCATTGACATCAAGTTACCTTCACGTTCAGGTTGTTTAATTCCTTTCAGGCAACTGATTTTATACCAATGTGTCCTGATTTTGGCTGGGATAAAGCTAATTTTTCTTAGTAGCAGTTACACTGCTTTGGATTCTATGTAAGATTAATGTTGATAACACACTGAAAAGCATAATGACATGCAAAGTCCTCTACATTTTGTATTGTTCTAACATTTTGTTTCTTAATTTTATTTTCAACAGGAATTTTGTTGCATTCTGTATCCCCCAAAACATAAAATTGGTAAGGCCAAAAGCAATCAGTGTTTATAACAAATCTCTTTTGTTGCAGTCAGCAGACAACAGACTCCCACATGTAACACAACTTATGTTTTATAAATCAATTTTCAAGAAAAGGGAACTGAAGGCTATTTCACCCTACTGTTTGATGGAAATAGCAATTTACTAATTTTCCCTGATCACCTAAATTGCTCTCTTATTGAGGCTGCACTACATCAGATAAAACACACACACACAGAGAACAATAACACATTATTAACCATGGAAATGGGAAACTTCAACTGAAGCTCCACCCAAGTGGATCATGTAGTGAATCAACTTTAAGAAAAATCCACATTGGATATTAACTTCTGCTGTGAGAGAACCCTTTATCCTTTTTAATTCCAGATGTGTTTACTGTGGGCGCGTGGTTCTTTCTTTGGTTTGGGGGTTTTGTCATCATTACACCCTCCACACCTACCTTAATTCCACTGGCCTTCAGAGGCTCAGTTCAACACTTATAAACAAAATAAAAAAAACAAAACACACACTCAGTCTCCAGCCCTAATTCATTCACTGAACAAGACCCAGTATATGAACTGCAAGAGGCATGTAATCTCTGCAGTTTAGAGAGCTACAGGGTATCTATGCAAGCAAGATGCAGTACTAGAATTGCATAAGCAGCTGTAAAAAACCTGCATATGAGCTCTGCCCCAAAATTTAGTGGTGAACTTCATTCCTGTTTTTCCACTGGGGCTTCTAATTTTCCAGTTAATTCTGTTCTTTTCTCAATTTCAAAGAGTGCTCAACTTCTATTTCACATACCAGCCCCCAAACATAGAGCATTCAGAAGTTCCTGAGCTTCTGATTTCAACTGAAGTATATAGAACCAAATTAGACTGATTTTAAAAAAACCCAAACACATCAAACTAACAAACAAAAAAAACCAAACCCCGGGGGTAGTTTCAGGAACAAGAATGTAAGTTAAAGCCATTACCTACCCTTTAATACTCTGCTATTTTATTCCAACTAAAAACTTCGTCTTCTGGGGGATACCATTGTTCTCTGCAGTGTCATGGCCCCAGATAAGAAAAGCATATTGGGTAATTAAGCCAGCTCCCTCAGGACTCAGACCATGAAGACAGTTTTTGTCCTGTAGTCAAGGCACAGCTAACCCACAATAACACAGTAGCGCAATGTTCCATCGGGATATTTGATAGCAGGCAATGCACTGTAGCTTCTGAATCTACTGTACACATCAAGGTACATACTTTCATTCTTAGATATACCAGACTGTAAAAGATAGGTAGAAGGAAGTTATTTTTCTTAGCCATTTTTGTTCTCATTTCAGGATCTACCTTAGCTGAAATGTTTATCCAATACAATCTCTTCCTACATTAAATTTACACATGAATGTCAAGTTATCTTCCCAAGTTTAAGTCACTGTAAGTTACATTTATTTATTGCAATAAAGTATCATAAAATACTAAGTGATACTAGCAGCAATCCAAATAACAACTGGTTTTGCTCCACTAGAAAGATGTTCAATGTTCAGTTCCTCTGAACTAATGTTTAACAACTTAATACAGTTTTACACAGTTGTAGAAAGGGAAGAAAATATTCTGGAAGAGTCAGAAACTACAATTAGATTCATATGCTCAGAAACAGGAGATGCTCTTTCCACGCTTACTCAGTTGCTTTTTATAGCCTTAGCATTTTCTGTAAGCTGACAACATTATCACAAGAGAAATTCTAGTAAACTCAGGATGTTTGGCTGTACACCCCCAGTCCTCAGCTGGAGTACAGTTGTTGGGTACCCTGAGGGAAACTAGAGGTTACTTCTGTCTGAACATGCATCAGCTCTCACCTGTCTGCCAACAAATAAAAGTAAACCTTTAAAATGTTGGAAAAAATGGAAGAAGAAACCCAAAGTTCTTCCCCTGTCCCTTTCCCCAACATCAAGACAGGATTTATACTGCTACAGAAATGAATAAAGGTAAAAAAGTCAACATTCATTACAAGAAGCAGTTATGAGGAGTGCCGGCCTTTAAATCATCTCTCATGTTTTTTGAGGACATGGTTCAGGCAACAAAGGTGTTGAGTCTTTCATCAAAGGCAGGTTAGCAATTCCACTCTTCTGAGTTTTCTGTTCAGGAAGCATGTGAATGTACACTGTACTTTTTGATGAAGAGCATTTAAAAAAATGAGATGCTGAGATGGAACAAGTCCAAGGAGCAGCTGCCACTTTTACTGTGCACAAGGGAGAAGGTATGTGAAAGGTACCACAACCTTAGAAGAACCACAGGTTTTTACAATATCTTTCTTTACCATAGCTTTAAAAATCAGACCATGCAGTATTTAATGTAATCGTCAATATCATTAGAACCTCAGCGCTTGTATTATGACGTGCTTTGCTTCGCTTCCCAACAGTTCTTTCCTTGGAAAAGCACACACTAGTAGATCAGTACACTCCAAAATGCCTTTGATAGTTTTATTCTCCACATGAGCTATTCAGAGTTTTCCTGTTAAACCTGATAACTCCACAGTGATTTATCCTTTCAGCCATCTGTGATATCTGAAGAATTCACTTCATAAAATACGTAAGCATTCACAAAAATCTGCAAGCCCTGAAAAGTTATCCACAAGCAATATATTTGGTTTCCAGATTAAAAAAAAATTATTTGTTTTTTATGACCCTCTAGAAAAATCTTACTTTAGCTCCACAGGCATAACTTTATTTCTATATTCCTGTAACTGCTAGAGCAACACAGAAGTGTGATCTCTAAACTCAAGGAGCAATTGTCCCTTATTTTAACTGCATCACTTCAAACAGCATTTGAACAAAGTGAGGTAGGCAGAAGGCTGAAGCAGTTACTATATTCCAGCTAGGAATTTTCAGAAAGCTATACAAACAGGTCCAAACTGAACCCAAAACATATCTGGCTAATAAAATAACTTTGACAGATATCCCCATTTCATCAGGTTCCATGTTATGAGGTTTCATAACAAGTAGTAACAAGATGCAAGTACAGAATTCAAGTTGTGGCAGTAAATCCTCCCCTATTTTTTTTTTTCTTCAAGAGGCTCATAATAAAGTCTGCTCTCCAAATTCTGTATTGAAAAGCTGATACAAAAACAAACATGATCCTGGACTCTTAGACAGTCTGTTAAACACAAGTAATATCAGATTCTCCTAACTAAATTCAGGCTAAAGTGAGATTTAGACTGTTAAAGCAATGTCTGCATATTTTACTTCTCTTTGTAATAACTGTACAGTAAAAAGCCCACAATTCCACCTCCAGCTTCAGTGACTAGGGAGACCATCACACCACAGGTAGCAAGAAACACCCTCTCCACATTTTAATGAAAGTAGGAAGACATCAGAAAATGCACTGTTTTCTAGAAACATGTAAAAAAATACAATTACTTCTTTTTCAGTCCACTTTTAAAAAGCGAGTACATTTAAAGGTTTTATACTTTAAGAAAGCACTATTTCTGACGAGTCTCTTTAGCACGATACAGAGTTCAAAATAAGAGATTACAGTTGGACCACATGGTTAGCAGACTACTTAGTTACAAATCTAAACAGCTCTCTTCTCTCTACCTATAGGACACAGCTGGCTAGTTCTTAAGTTCCAAAATTCCATTCCAAGTTCAAAACTGCCATAAAGTGTTGACAAATTAAGTATAACTGTACTGACACTATTGGAAGAATTAGAGTAAAACAAAAACCACTCAGACTTCTGCACTGCACTTCAACAGCACTGACATTCATAAGTTGCTACACAAATGCTCTTGGAAAAATCACAAAGTGGTTGAAGTTAGAAGAGATCTTTGGAAGCCATCTTGCCCAGCCCCCTGCTTAAGCAGGGAAATAGCCAAGAACAATTGTACACTACAAAGCAAACATATAATTTGCAAAATCTACACTTTCTGAAACAACTTGATTAATACAGTTTTTCTGAACATCAGTTCTCAGATGAACTGTCTACATATAGATCACTTTGGGTGTACTTGAATAATAAGGTTTTTTCCACTGTTATTTTTGGGGTTTTAGGTTGTGTTTCTTTAAACACAATCTATGTCACTGAAATCAATGTCTTTTACACAAACATTGTAATAATGCACACAACACACTGAATCTTTTCTTCAACACTTTCATCTCATGATGATTCATAACAGGAATTAATAGAATAGACAGAAATCTCCAGTACATTTATTAGCACTCTGAAGAACAGAAAGGAATTTAAAAAGCATACAGTAAAGTAAATATTTATTGTTTCTAAGATTGTTTCCTTTGAATAGAATAGAAAAACAAAGGTAGAGATTTTTCTCTAATGCATACAGGCAAGATACCACAGCTGCTAAAGCAGTTGTCTCAGCTGAGGTGGCGTTAACTACTTCGTGCATGTTTGTCACAGATGCCTAGTTAACTTTTCTTTGCATCAGCTTCACACGTGCTTACCAATCAAAATACAAAATACAAGTTTATCAGAAAAAAAAGTTTAAAAAATTAGTTTTGACCCAACTAGTTTTAATACACTAATAGTATTACAGATGACAAAAACACATTAATGTAATTGCTTCCTTTGGTGTAGCATGACATTACTGATGGTGTTTAAAGGCTCCAGATAGGGAATTTTTGTTGTTGGCTACACCTTCCCCCCTTTCTTTCTGTGGCCAGGATAATGTTACCACATACATGTTCTTTACACTGAAAACAACCCTTCACTTACACTATCCTTCTACAATCCTACTAAAGGGTGTCCAGTAACCTCACCTCCTGATTCAGCACCTTTTACTTTTTATGATCTTCCAGCACAGACTCACTGAAATACACAGCCTCAAGCTTGAAAGTCTTCATTAGTAAATTACACCATGTTGGTCTCCAGAAGTGGTTGACAGCTGACACAGGATGACAAACATTTATGTTAATCTTCATGAGCCTACTGAAAACAGCCCCCAGCAGTCTGCCAGCCCAGTGCTGCCCAGCAGTTGACTGGGAGAGCACTAGTTAGCATGGCCAAGGGCACACAAGTTGACAGTCTAATGCTACAGAAGAGTTTAATAGTATAGGCAACTGAATTTTGTGCATAGCAATGCTCTCACATGCCACAACTAACAGCCAAATGCCACAACAGCCAAAGAGAGCAGAACAATTCAAGGGACACATTTAAAAGTTACCCTCAAGATTAACTATTTTATGGGGATTCTTGGTCTGCTCCTCACTTTTCTTTTAGGTGTTAGACACATTTCTTCAAAGAGAAAGACAATACAGCACTGACTCAACTGTAATGCTATTTAATTCTGAAATTAAATGTTCAGATTTAGTTAACAGGATCTTGCCTGTTCTGTGGCAACTTTCCTACCCCGCTTTAGCCTTTGGAATAAAGGCAATTTTTATATATTGGTTTTTTAATGCTTTTAAGTGCTTTTTAAAAATCTATATTCTCTCACTTCTCAAAAAGTAAGATGTTCAAAGTGTTATGGCTACTGATTTAAGACAGAAGATCTGCTGGTACAGGACACCTGACTGCAGCTGCAGTGTTGAAAATCAGTAGATTGAAGAGGGAGCAGAACAGTAAAACTCTTTATCCTCTACCTAAACTACCCTGGTTTATATTAGTCTACGCAGTTATATACAAAAGTCATAAACTCTCAGGAGAACAATGATTATGTACAATTTGAAAACAGTTTCAAGAACTAGCTTCTGTTATCTTTTGAAGTCCAGATACAACACAGAAAAATAAAAGAAATACCCAACTTGAACACAGACTGCTGACAAAGCCTCTAAGTGTACAGAGCACAGCTGAAGATACACAAAAGAACATGTCAATTAATATGAATATTAGTCTTTTTTAAAAAATATTTCATTCAATAGTTTTGCTCCCAATTTTGTTTTTTCTCCAGCACCTAAAGAAGAAAATACCATTTCTAAAAGCAATTTGCTTATATTCCAAAAAAATTTTAATCTTTACCCAGAATCAGGCGGTGTATTTTTTAAACAGCAGGTAATTTTTGTATCTTTTTTACATCTTAATTACTCAGAATGACTTAAATTATGTTTATGATCAACCAAGAACCAGAGAAAGCTAACTCTTATGCAATACTTCTCAAAAAAGAGCACATTCAGTTACTAAATATTAGTAACAGGCAAAAAACATACAGCATCAGCATGTCTTAAATGGTGACATGTTTATAATATTTTCCTATCGTTCAAATCTATAGAACCTCATCTGCTTCTCACAGCTGAAGCCTCTGAACTGTCACCCAGTTTTCAACACTTCTTTTGTCACTTTACTTTTAATTAAAACTACTAAATTAGGCAGTGGAGTTCCATGAACTCAACAGACCTGACTGTCAAGTAACCTCAGAAAAGGAAGCCTGGCTGGCTTTACCTATCTGATGTCACTAATGAAAAGTAGCAGCAGTCTTATGTAGCTTTAGAAACTCCCCCACATCTTTTTTATGGCATAGCATCTACTTTATCTGTCAACTCTTAAGAGAAGTTGCTTTTATTCTATTTGAACAGCATTTCAGACCACGAAAAATAAAATTGACGTGATAAGAAAAATGTCATATCATTCATCTGCCCCTTTAGAACAAGAAAATTTCTCCTCCTCATTGGGCTTAAAAGTATCTGTTAGACAATGTGAATAAACTCAAATCCAGCAGCAAGCCAATATACTGTACTGCTTCCCTGTGCATGTCACTGTTTATTGCCTTTTGGCTGTCATTATAGCGACGGACTAAGTCATTCAGGGTAAAATTGCAGGTGAGAATTTCCTCTTCCCTTACAAATAAAATTGCTCCAGTGAATCAAATGCAAAACAGAAAATCTGACAACAGCAAACTTTGTTTATTATCTGGTTTGTAAATCTAAAACAATTTTAATGTAATTACCTTTTTTTTTTATTACTCCTAAGTTCATATAAATTCTTTAGAAAATTGTGTTACCACTGGTTTTCAGTATAAATAGCACAAAATTAAGGTTAAAAACATAGCAAGAATAAGCATATTGCATATATATACAGACAAGTGATACCAACCTTCTGAAGGGAATACTGCAACCAAAATCATCATTTACTTCAAAAGAATGATATTGCAAGGAAACCAAACCGTGGTCTCACTCAAGTGACAAACTAATTCAAGTCCACAGAAGCAGGGCAAAAGGCAGCAAACCACACTCATCCCAGTACAAAGCAATACTGGGAATGGCACTGTGAGCACTGGGAATGGCACTGTGAGCACTGGGAATGGCACAGGGAATAGCACTGAGAACACTGGGAATGGCACCTACTAATTTGGTGTTTTGCACTGATAACTGAAAAAGTTACAGGAAAGGTAAAGACACCAGACTGAATGCAATGCTTGCATGACATAGGTGAGGGAAAAGGACTATATAGAACAAGGTCAAAGATTTGTTCAACAAGTCATTTTTCTTTAAGGTTCCAGAACTATTGTCCTAGGGTGACTTTATGATGCTTGTATCCCCAATCTTCTGTTCTCTTTGTGCTGCATGTTAAGTTCTGTGCCTTTAAGGCTGGTTCTGAGAACAAAGCAGGGAAAGGAGAAGCATGTAGTTTGTTTTGAGAAAACAGCCTTCACTCCTCTGCATTTTTTCTCGTGATGGTGTTGTTCTCTGAGGCATGGACAGCAGCGGGACAAAAATCTTTTTTGGTTTTAGTTACTTTAGCTAGCTGAGGCAGAGAAGCATCCTGGACTGTTTTGTTTTTCCTTTTTCTTGAGACTGTTTAAACCTGCTCTGACTGAAGGACCCAGAGGAGTACCGTGGAGCCTGCACCTGTGGCCCACCGGGGCCTGGACCTCTGGAGGGACAAATAAGGGACTGACCAAGTCAAGCTACACGCACAGCAAGGACTTTGAATAATATGAAACAATAAACCTCTCATTCTGGAGTGAGATGGCAAATTAACATTCTTTATGCTTGTGGGCACTTTGTTTGTTAGTTTTTTCCACTTTTCTCCAAAGAAGTTCTTTTCCTGGACTGGCTGAGGGGAGGGTCTGTTTGAGCCTGCTTCCCGGAAGGACCCTATTTAGGGGTATTCTCCCAAATTTGCCCTAAACCAGGACAACTATCTACAAAGACATTGACAGAAGAAAAAATGGCCATCATTAAAATGCATTTTTTTTCAGAACAGTTGTAAAGCTTTTAGCTGAATTCTCTTTACGGTTAGAAAACTAAGGTTGTATCACTCATTTTGTAGACTGACATGAATAAATATTGGCCCCAGCCCTGAGTTGACACTGACAAACAGCCTAAAGGTTATCACAAAGAAGGATTAAGCTAATAACAATGCAATATGATAGCATGTACACAATAAAGTCTGATCTTCCAAACAGCCAACACTAATCTGTTTACTTATCCCTAATCTCTAGCAACCATTATGTTACTAGAGTAAGTAAGATTGTCTAGTGAAAGAAAACACAAAATACTTTATCACATTATGAAGCAAGTTTTCCAAAATCTGACAAACTGGCCATTGAACACTTCTGTGTAAAGCCAAAATCTGTAACTTTCTTAAAAAAATATCTGTAGGTATTACATGCAATAGATTTCACTGAAAAATAAAAACACACTTTAATGCTCAGTCTTACCTCAGCCCATTTAAGAATACAAGTCATGCAGAAGGTATGACTGCAGTTCTCAGGAAACCCAATCTCTTGTTCTAGAAGGCAGTTCAGACAGATGGGGCACGTGTTGCCATCATACAATAAAGTAGAACAGGAACAGCTTTCCTCCTTTTCTTCACCTGATATTATTAACACCAACACTTAGAAGCTTTGACAGGTTTTGAGATAAAGTCCTTCTAGATTTAAATAATAAAGAAGTAAGAATTCTTTCAAGTGCTCCTCTGGCCAGCTTCTTAGCTGCATTAGACCTGAAAACCTGAATTCAGCTTGCTTGTAACTACAGAAAACTGTGTTTCAGGTGAAAAAAAGCTAAGCAACTTATTTCACAGACTACTGTACCAGTCTCTGCCATTAAAACAAAGGGAAGCTAATTACAGGCATCACAGTGTTTCCTATTGATTATTAAGTCATTTAGACATAATTCTCCTAAGTTCTTTCTCCTTGCATGTTTGCACTCTCTCCATGACAAATTACACCAGCATATTCTATATTCATTATCTTATATACACATGGTCTACCTTACTTCAGTTTTCCTGTCTTAGAATTATCTTAATCTGAATATCTTCAAATATTTACCTAATCGTGTACATTAAATAAAAAATGCTCCTGATTTTGTTAAAGTGTTTTCAGAACACAAAAATGGAACTTTTCTTCAAGAAATTTTACTCTGAACAAATAATTTTCTGATTTTTGTTTTGGTACTAGAAGTTAACAAGTAATAACAAGGGAAGACACAAGAAGTTATTTGAGGACGTCACAGGCCAAAGCCAAATATTATGAGATAGTGGTTATGTTTACACAACTTTTTTCAAAACAAGCAGCACACTAATTGAGAGAGCAAATGAAAAAAGTCAGACTTTCACAGCTTGAACATGAATTATATGCTTCAATATTTTCACATACACAAGCTTTACCTTCCATGTCTTCATGTGTCTGATCCTCAGTATCTTGAATACATTCCTTTCTGTTCTTCATCTTACAAAATGAAGTCTGGAAAATACAGAAGCAGTTCATTTAGACTGCAACTTGAAAATAAAAAAGTTAATGAGTATTATCTATTGTAGAGTAGAAATACATGATATTAGAAGTTAAGGGATCATTTACAATGTTTGCAATTTATAAGTATCATTATGACTGTCTAGCAACTGATGCTTCTAATGTCAAAATTTGCTTTTGTTCAACAGATGCAAAGTTTTTGCAGTGTTTTAAGACTACCAGTGGTGCTTTTATTTTTAAAAATTAAACATATTGCTAAGTTTCCATGCAAACCACCCCATGCAACACAACAGTAACTGACACCTGCAAACTGCCCTACGCAAATAGTTGAAGCAACAAACTTTAAACTCAAGCATCAGAAGAGTTGGCTGTTTTACAAACCTAGAGTCATCATAGTAGTGGCAAGTGAAAAAAATGAAAGCAGCTTATATTTGTATGACAAAAGCAATAAGGAAATAATTCCAACTATTTGCACTCAGTAAAACATGTAGAGAAATTTGTATCAAACAAGGGACAGGTCACAAGCACAGATGCAGTGGAGTATCATGAATGGGGATGCATGTTTTATCTGCTCTGTGAAGGAGATAGCACAGATAAAATACATCCCAGTGATCCACATCACAAAAGTTGAAAGAATTTGATCCTGCATAAGAAAGAGCAAGTATATGCTCTTTGGAGGCTTACTTAATGCATGTGGAATGAAACACACTTGCAAAAAGACTATCTATACCAAGGACTGAAACTCCTGTATTTCAGTCCTGTAGTCACAGCAGAGATAGTATATATACCTAAAGCTTCAACCCAAGCCCCAGAGGGAATAACAGGTTTCTTCAAAACTACATGAAGCTTTAAAAAATATTAGTATTTCAAAGGACAAACTAAAACTTCAGAAGACATTGAAGAAATCAGAGATTATCAAGATCTGCTACTTAAGCATCCAAACCTGAAACAAACCAACTGAGGTTTACTCTCACACTTTGACACCTTTACTAGACAAAGCAGCGGGACAGAGCTGAGACTGCCACAACTGCACGCCTCAACTAAGTTTCCTCCTATTTCACTCAGAAACTACAATATTTACCTTTACTACCAAGACATCCAAAAGAGGGAGACACAGAATTTGCTTCCCCAAACTTTTCTCCTGATCAAGTTATTATTGCTTGATCTTGGCAGCAGGAAGTGTTTTAATGATCATTTTTTTTATACTAAGAAAAGCAACTGCTGCACATTCCCATCACATATACTTTTCACTTTCCTAGGCAACCCAAGAAATCAGGACTCAGATCTGTGAGTCTCAAAACACAGACAGCTTGCTAAATAAATAGTCAAAACTGTAAAACTAGTTAGAAATCTGCTATTAGAATTCAAAATGGCTTCAATATTCCTACTAGAATTTACTTTTTGATTTCCCAAAGGGAACAGGGGAATCAATCCAACTGAGGGTAGGGGAAAGTGAAGGGCCAAGGAAAGAAAACCCTAGCTTTAAGAGATTTTCCCCCTACACTGCTGTTGCATTTTTATATCTAAAATTATTCAAAAAGATATCATTAATATATGGCATCAATTGTAGGCTGGTTACCAGCACTAATACTAACACTGACCAAGTTGCAGCCAATGCTGTAAGGTACAGGCAAGTTCTGTTGGCAGAACAACCACTGTCCAGACCTCCACCGTTTGCAAACAAGCAAAAGGAAACCCAAGCCAAGTCAAGCTGCTCCTTTAAAATTTAATGGCTTCAACAAGCAAAGTTTGCATGAAATTAGGACAGGTAAGACCACCAAAACCACGTTTGAATTTAGGAGATTGTGGTCTATTGCTTTCACTCTGATTTGCACAAGTGTTTTGGCCCCAGAATGTGTAAATCATGCAGCAGTGTGCGGTATAGATGCTTTTATACATAAAACATAAGAACACTCCTACTGCTCTACACCTTAAAACCTCAGCAATACTTTACAGAAGCAGAAAATTCCACAAGCTGTATTCAAACATCTTTCAACCCTACAAGCCCCAGGACACCTTAAAGCTGAGTCAGTTTCAAGACAAGATCAAGAATTCTGCACTCTGCATACATCCACAGAAAGTTATTTAAACAGACACAATCTAGATACCAAATTAAGGAGAAGCTTTTGAGTTCACACTTATTATAACAGAGGTCTAGAACTCACTAAAATAGATTGCAGAAACAGAGCACACAAGCTCTTCAAATTTCTTTTTCCCCAGAAAAAGTAACCTTTTATTCCATTGTACTCTTTCTAGATACAGACATCCCAGAAATTCTGACACATATCCAATAATTAGAAAAACAGAGATCCTAAAATCCTGACAGAATATCAGTAAATCCATGACATGCAGCAACTGAAAACATTTATGTGGTGTTACCCCATTCTTCTCACAAGCCCATAATTTAAACAGATTGTGAGTGCTGCTAATGCATTTCACAGATCACTTTGCACAGAGCAACTTTGTCAGTTTGACATTGCATTTCGCACAACACAGCAGAGGAACTTAATACTACTGAAATTTTTATAAATAAAGTAAAAGATATCATCAAAATTTACACAATATTTAACAGATTAACTTGTAAAAGACTCTTTTATCCACTACTTTAAAAGGGGCACCACAGGCATTAGAATAGCAGAAGAGTTAACACTAGACTGTTATTAAGTTTATATGATTAAAAGCAGAGTTAGGAAAAGAGAACCTGGTGGTTTAGAAAGAGCAGACAGCATAGAAAACAGAGTACTTCTTTTTCCCAAAATGTGACAAAACAGCAACAAGCACTATACTATGTTTATGCTAACCAGAAAAAAACACAAACAAACAAACAAACCACCCCTTTCCAAACTCTGCAGATAATCCTCCCTAAGAATGCCTAAAGACAGCATGGCATTACAGCCAAGATGGTATTTTTCTGGTGCTGGTACATTCTCAATGGAATTACTTTCTAAGAGAAATATCTTACTTTATTTCGTACTTGACATAAAGACAAGGGTATCCTAGTATATTAAACTGCAAACAGTGATCAGAGATACTAGCACAGGTACACACTACCTCATTTCCCTGTTCTCATAAAATAATTAAATGCTTAAGTTTCCAGGCTATTCTTCCAAGGAAATGAAATTCCTGTTCTTGTTTTCACAGAAGGCATCTGCCAACCAAAGTGCTTAAAAAGAGTTGACTGCAGATTGTGGTAATACATTTGTCACTGTCCATCTGAGGAACACAGCTTCATGGAGAACTTAAACTCCATAAAGCAGACTAAGTGCCATGCACACATTAAACTATTTCCTATATCACAAAAGTACAAGTGTAAGTGTGATTCACACAAACTACTTCATACAACTCACAACCTAAAAATATAGATGTATTTCAACACTAATTCATTGTGCACATGGAAAGAAAAGACTTGGTCTGTTCAAAGTCATGCCTCTTAATTTCTTAATGAATCTACTATCTTAAAATCTTAAATAAACATAGAAAAAGCATTGGGTTTAAAATATCACAGAAGCCTAATTATAAGTGACACATGAAATTAGCACATGCCTCCTTTTTGCCTAACTACAAGACAAAGTCTTTACAAGCATTCTTTATACCCTGTAAATAAAATGCAACAACTAAATACACCCTTCTCCAACACAATAACTCTCTAGAGACTCATCTACACAGAAGCGCCCCTGTCGAGCTGGAAAGGGGGATGGAAATCAAGAACACATGCAACAAGGTCTCCAGTGAGAAAGTGCAAAATGATGTCCAAGACACCTTACTCATTTCTGCAACAAACTTAACTCAGGAAACATTTGTAATCAAACTTTCAGCTTCTTAGATACATGTTGCATTAATACAGAGTAGCAACTTATTTTGAGTGTTCTGTTTGTATTAAAAATATTTTTTTAAAAAAAGGATTTGGGGAACTCTTAGTTGTGTTTTGATTTTTTTAATAACTGAAGAAACAATTAGTTTCAATTATGAAACAACAATCAGGTATATGTTTGGTACACAGAATTTTCTTGCTTAATAAACAACAATAACACCCTTTACTCCCATCAGAATTTTGGGCAGTAATAGGTAGGACTCTGCTTCACAGTCATTAAGAAACCTGGGAAAAGAGCTTTAAGCTGCTCCCTCAGCAAATATGTTTTTAAAGAAAACAGATCTCAACAACTAGTCACATTGAAAAAAACAGGTTTTTGTTGTTGGTGGTTTTTGCTATCATAGTTTTAATAGTTAATGACAGAACATGTATCCTCTGAAGTTCCTCATACAGGCTCATCCTAATCTCTGGACCATTACTGTGAAAACGTCCAGCTGCTGATGAAAATTTTTAAACATTTTGCCAGAACTTTTGTGCTACCTAAAAGATGTGCTAAGAAAACACTTATAATTTGCAATGCCAGTTAAAACATTTGAAAAGCTTTTGACCTACTTGTATCACTATGTCTAACGCAACACACATAACAAGCAAAAGAATAGAAAAAGACCCCACATTACTGGATATTTGTCTAAGTACGTCAAGAACCATCACAGTTGTTTTATTTTTTATTTGGAAAAACTTCTGATTTGTCAGAAGAGCCTGAAAGGTAGAATTGCTTCAAGTGACAATTGAGTAATGTTGTTTGCCCTTCAATAAATGAGAGCTACATCGAGAATCTGGAAGCACTTATCCTGGATTTTCTCTTTTGTGCAGTAAAATCTCTTGGCCCAGCACATTAGTGAGAATAGAACCAACGGTGACACTCAAAAGCAGGCTTTTAAAGAGGATCTTTACTCTTTGTAAGCTCAGTTTGCACCTTGCCTGCATTCCCAAATCAAATCCAATAGAACCAACAAAGTTGAGGAGAAAGAAAAAGATCAGTGTGCTATGCCTTGGGAAACGCAGAGAGAAATCTTTTCCTATAGGTGGTTTAAGCCTATTCATGTAGATCCAGTGTCTCGGAAAGAATCACTGCTATTCAGGCAAGAAGATACTGCTGATTTAAAGACTCTTTCCAGACCGTCTAAGGATGCAATTACCCAAAAGAGCTGAGCTAATCTAACAGCTTGCTGCCACCCAAAGAAGCAGCTATTTTTCTCACCACTAGTGATGGTGAGCAGACTCACTCAGAGCCACAGGTGTCCAAAGACATTGCAAGTGACAGAATATGGGAGAGAAGACATAAAAAGGCATTGCCCCTTTTGGCAGTGGTAAGGTGCAAAAAAAGCTCAGACTTAGTTGTCAAACTGCACCCTCTTCAAGGACACAGCAGTACTCAGCTAGATCAGCTGCCAAGTCCATGAAAATGCAAGGTAAAGTCACAGGAGAAAACTACTGAAGCCAAATGGCTAGAACTACACCATACTAAACAGTACACTGCTGTCTGTTGCTCTTCCCCTTCCCTACACACACAAAAAAAAACCCCCAACACATGCACAAAAGACCTAAAAAAAACCAAAACCCAACCTCTACCCAAAGCAACACAGCATATATCCTCGGATTTTCCACAATCTAGCAGCAAGATACTGACAGGTACATTTCAATTACAGATGCTGTGGTTACATCTATGTCCCTGCTAAAATCAATGCTTTCATTTTTGTGGCCCACTCAACAATAACAATGTGAACATCAGCTGCAAACACTCACTCATGTCCAGTCAGCACTGGACAGGACAATACCATAACTGCCTCCTAAGCAGGGAGAGCAGGCACAACTCCATCAAAATGTGCTTGAGAACTGCTGCAGTGACTCAGATGCAGTGACTATCATTTAGTAACCTGTCTGACCATCCAGAAAGCCAAGAGTTTTAAGGAAGACTTAGAACCTTACAGTGGACACACAGACAGAGTAATCTCCTTCCTGTATATAATGTTTATAAACTGTCTCTAATTCTGCAGTACAGATCTTTTCTTACATACTTACATTCCAAAACTTGTACTTTGCTGTTAATAGCCATAGCAACAGCATGGAGCCCATATAATGCTCTTTAGTACAAACTTACCAAAGCTTTAAGAAACCTAAACTGCAATAGATTTACTACCCAACAGATATCAACAAAGTTACTATCACCAACAGGAACCAGTTAAGGAACCTCCTATCTCTCTCTGTACTGGGAAACTCAAACATGGGAGAAGCATCCCCTCAACCTCAGAATCCCAGTCATACAGCTGACCACCCAGTCTACCAACTTTCATGTTCCTTCCCTTCCCCAAGTAACCAGTTCTCATTAGTTTTTAGCTAGTTATAAAGAACAATAAGGACATAGGTTGCAGAAGAGTAATAAGAAGTAACAAAATGACAGTCAAAAGTCTTGTAGTAAAAGTTAACTGATAACGAAGCTATCAGTCTGCAGCAAAATTTCAAATCACATCCTTCCCATCTGAAGAAACCATCCAAAAGAACAAGCCATTTAATAATTTTAAAGCAGCAACTAACTTTAAACAACATGAGGCACCGAAATTTGTGAAATATTGTTGTTATCACCCCTCCTTCCCCACAAAGATGACACACATGGGACGGCTGATTTGCCCAGACTCAGGAGCATCCACATAACTACTGGGACAATCCATATAAAAACTGATGCTTCCAGCAAGCCACAAAAGGTATGACGTTTGGCCAAAACAGCTAAAGCCTCAGGTAGATATTAATTCTCTTTGTCAAAAACACAGTGAAGAAGTTTTCCCCGTATTCATCAGCTCTCACCATGCTATCACACAACATGGAGCCCCATTTTCTGAGGAAGCTCTTGAAGAGGTGGAGGAAAACTGATCACAAGCTTGCACAGCAGTTAGCAGTTCTGAGTATGGTACAGAACCAGTTACTACACTGGCACTGATGGGTAATTAACTATAGGAGGCAAATTCCATTTCTCATCTTTCTGCATGTCTGCTCTAAAACACTTTGTTCCACTAGGATGGATAGCAGAAGTTTAGGATCTCTCCTGACCTCATTTTTAAGGTGATAATAAACTGTGTACTCCAGCAGATTTCTCCACAAGTCAATGTACATCAATTATCCCCTAAGATTTTCAGTATCTGGCAGCAGTTGTGAGGTTAGCTCATAAGACCACGTGACATTACATGTCAAAGTATAGCTAAGTGGCACCTCTATACTATCAGTACGTTTCAGGGTGACCAGTGACAACTGAAATGGCCCTGTGTTTAGGTAAATTCAATTCGTAGACCAAAAACTAGATAAAGCTAAACTTGTTAGTCAGCAAGGAACAGAATAACAAAAAAAACCAAAAAACAAACAAACAAAAAAAAAAAACAAACGCACTTAGGGGAGTTAGTTGTTCCAGTGCAGCTTCATTTGATTCAAAGTATATGTTCCCAGCTGATCAATCTAACCTGTAATTTAAAGTTATGCTTGTGTCCCAGCTGGCTCTTTAGTGACACTTCACAAGTCTGTGAGAAAACCCTTTCATACACGGCTAGAGGACAAATTATGTTACTCAAGCCTCTGTCAGGTCTTGATTATGCAAAAGCAGTGAGGGCAAAGCCATGCAGCTTCCCTACATGCTAAACTAAGGTAATTTTGCAGGGTAGCTCCTCAGTAAGTCTGCACTGATAATGCTGCTTTCCAAAGATGTTCTGAATTATAAGACAATCCCAGACCTAATCTTCACAGATGTGTACAGCTGGGCTCACAATAGCCATAAGGAGGAACCATTCATTGGAGCTGTAGTTAAGCCCCTTGGGAAAAAACAGCTTCATTTATACAGAAGACAGGAAGAATAAAACCTTCTAAAGACTGATATAAGGTGATGAAATGTGTAGTCACAGAAATTAAAAGCCCATCTTATTTTTCTTTCCAAACCCTTATTTTCAACAGAAGGCAATGTGCATTGTGCTGCTGTTTCTCCTGTGTGTGCATGCGTATAAGGCTCTCAACAGAAGAAGCACTACACCACAACCACCCCTTGTAAGAAGAACATGTGTTTGCCACTGGCTAAGTCACATCATTTCGTACTCTGATAACAAAACATCTAAATACTGTAATAATTACCATGATACAAAAAATATGAAAGAGAAAACAGTGTACATGACATGCTCTCACAAAATGTAGAACCCAGCACTTAGGTGTTTCTTCTAAGTAGTCTGTGACCAAACTGGGTGAAACTGAGATTTACAAATAACAGGGACTCATTAGGCATTAGGTACTATTGTCATAGTGCACATGGTTCAAGCAACTAAATTGAATGAGCTTAAACTCAGGACCTTGCCTTCTGCTGCTCAGGCTCCTTAGTCACATGCATACTTCTGCAGCTGGAAGGCATAGCATCACATACCAAAGTCAGCAAAAATGGTTCAGCCATTTCCAAGAACAGTGTTGTTTGGGGTTTTTTTAAGTTCTTTTTTCTAGCCACTTGGAAGCACTACTATTTTCATGCTTTCCACCAAGCAGCATATATTTGGCAGTGAGTCACAGAGAGTAAGAACATGGTTTACATACAAGTAGCCCTTCCGAATACAGCCATGTCACAGATCTGGGGGGAAAAAAGTTTGCATTTAGTCAAAAAATCTTTGCTCGTCATTGCACTTAATTATTCCCTCCCATAAACTTGATCTGTGCTTAGCATACACAAATAATTTGAAGTTCCTATCCCACTGCTACACGGCACATACAACATTCCCACAAGATGAATGAGCATACTTCAGCCAGTGCTATGGCAACACAGCAGGACTTGTTGCAGTCATCTCTCTGATGCTAAAGAAACTAGAAAGACCATCTTTATTTTTTTTAATATCATTCTAATCATACCCAAATAGCCAGACTCAAACATCAGGGATGCAGGAGCTGAACCAGAAGATCTTGCAAAGACAGAAGCAGAGAAAACTAAGACCTTTTAACAGAGCAAGGAAAAATGATGGGCAAACCCCATGGAGTAAGACTGAGCTCAAATGAAAAGCTCAGGGGCAGCTGCAAGAAGCATATTTAAGATGCAAAAAGTAATAGGGCAACAGAATGAGAGTGGCAGGTGATTAGAGAAGCATCTTGAGTTATAGACAAAAAGGACAAATGCAGCAAAGAAACAGCATGCAACTGTCCAACTACAGACTACCACTATTTTTTTCTTTTACTTGAACCATACTAGTCATATTTTTTATGTTGAACCCCTGAAAAATGAAGGACATTCTTCTAGCAAAATTTGTGTAATGCACAGGCTTCCCTATAACTTTATGGTTTAACTTACATGGAAAAAAAAAAAAGGACTACAGAAGATTGCATAAAATGATAGACACAGCCTTGATAAAAAATACTCTGAACTTGAGTCCTCTATTAAAAGCATTCTGTTCTTTCATTTGAAACATCAAATCAAGGGTTTAGACTTGTGTCATGTTCATGACATGTTCATGCTTAAAAAAAATTGTATTTCTGCAAAAAGAAATTTCAGATTACAAGTAAAATATACAGACACTGAGTCAAAAACAAACAAAAGAAAGAAAATAACATTCCCATTTTAAAGTACATTTTGCCTCTCTGAGGCACACACTTTGAAAAAAACACACTAGATGAAAGCTATGGTGTCAAAAATACAGTCCTCAAGCTCCTTCTTGCTTTGACTAACAGCATTTCAGGTCAAAGACCTACACTAACCTCTTACAAATCCTGAACAAAAAGAAATGCTGTATTTGTGGAAAAAGAGTTCGCGAAGGACTGATGACTACTATAATAATTTTAGGTGTAACTGCATTTTGTACAAAATCTGCTACAATATCTGTAGAATAACAACGCATCGGACATCATTTCAGAAGTAGTAGATAGACAGGGAGTAAGCAGTTTCAATTACTGTTGATCTTGTTTTCATAGCCCTTACTCAGCAATAACTTTCAAGACAGCTAAAATAAAGTCAGAAAACTCCAGCCAGGAACGGAAGACAGGTAATGTAAGAAAAGGTCCTTCTTAACACAAACAGCAATGCAAAGAAAGGTAACACAAACTACTAATACAAGATGGCAACCTCAGATCTGAGCTTAAAATACAACCTGAACTCCATCACCTTTCCTTCCAGTTTGTGAAGTGAGTCTAATAGATACTCATGCTAATACCTTTTTGGCTTCACCATATATATAGCATCAAGAAATTATCTACAACACAACAGTACTTTACTGTGAATTCTTAAGTGACCAAGATAGGCTTTGTTGTAACTGATTATTCTATGCCACTGCAAACTTTCAAAAAGAACTTAAGCTTTCCATATCAACAACATTAGAAGCTCCCCACAACGAGGAACTCCATTGTCATTCAAAGTTTCTTGCCAGAACAACTACCACAAAATAAGCAGTAGAACCCACTAACTTATCCAAGACTTGCATAAGGTACCTTTCTTACTTGGGCTGATGATACTGCATCTTAAAAATCACAATTGCATAGGTTTAAAGAGAAGAATATATTTTACTTTCACTGTTACAGATATCTTTATTTGGTAACATCTCTAGACCAGAGCTCCAATGAGCTCAAGGTAGCCCTAACAGATTGCTTTTCTCCAGCTGTTTCATAGGACTTCCAATTACTTTTTGTTGGACCCATCTATCCACAATGGTCACTACCTCTTACCTAACAACTGATAAACTAAGAACGTTTTAAAAAAAGCAGAACTGCATAATGAAAGTGCTTATTCAGTAGCTATACGAAAAGCAGAGGAGAACTTCACTGCCCCTCCTATGTCCAGAACCCCTGAAGTTACTCACTCTGAATAGTGAGCAGGCCAATTAAGATTGCATGTCTACTTTCATATTCTACCTTAACATCCAGATTTTCAATATCTGTTCAACTCATTTTCATGTAAGTGTCTCCATCTCTCCTGTGGCATAGCAAGAAAAGCACAGTTTTCATTGCTCCAGTTTTGGCCTGTGTTGCTATCTAAAGATACGGACAGACATGAAAACTTCTATCAGACACTGATGACATAGAATTTCACATTCTTTATTACTGCTGGCAGCCTAACTAAAGCCAGGTAGTAAGTAGAGAGATAACAAGGGTTAACTCAATTGACATTTCCAAGCAATTTCATACTAGCTTGAAAAAGTTTCAAATATCGCTAAATGCATCACTCAGGTTTACTCACAAATAGTACCTGTGAGGGCAGATCACAATTAAGCAGTACTTTCACACCTAACCATTGATTTTAATGTGAGCTCTCCAATGCTTAAATTAAAAAATGCATTAACAGAGACATTATTATCAGCATCTTTTAGGAAAAGTGATCAGATACTGCAATTTACCACACTATAAGGCCTTAGAAAACAGCTACTGGAAGACATTTCTTCTTCCCAATTCTCTCTACATATTCTTTTATACACACACACACACACATATATATGCACACACAAAATCTGAAAATCTCAGAAACTTAAGAAACACCACCAATCAGAACCATAAAATTAAAGTGTTACTTTTTAATTTTTGCTATGACAGTTTATTTTTGAGTTCAAATTACAATTCTGTGTTCTCATGGAGGAAAAAAAGAAAGCTCAATACTACCATTTCATCAAAATAAATTTGTGAGACAGCATAACTTGCTAATAAAAAATAAATAGGTGAAAATACTCATCTTAGCACAACATACGCAAATGTTAAACATAGATGTACAATGCCTACACAGGTGTCTGTTTTTGTTTCATGAATAAATTAAATGCAGTATTTTGATCATCCTTTGTGAAGTCAATTAACAATTTCCCAAGTTTAGAAGTGACAAATCCCACATTTAGTTATATTAAATTTGTTTCTCCAACTCAAGGTCTCTAGGAAACCTGATGCACTGCAATAAAAGCACATAGGAAATTAAAATTCTTCAAAAAGAGGTAGCTTCCTCTTTTGTTGGGTTTTTTTGCTTGTTTGTTTTGTTTTTATTAGTATCATGGTTTGACACAGGCTCAGTGCCAGGCACCCTTTCTCTTCTGCTATAGTTGAGCAGAGGAGGGGGAAAGAAAAACTGAAGAGCTCATGAGTTGAGATAAGGATTAGGAGAAAACACTAAAGGGCAAAATAGGCTTAAACAGTATAAAGAAAATTTATTAGCAAAATTAAAAGAGGATAATGAGAACTAAAATAAACCTTTAGAACACATTTTTCCTCCCTCCAGCCCCTGCTTCCTTCCCACTGACAGCACAGAGACAAAACACTGGAGTCTTTAGTCGGTTTGCTATTTTTTAAAAAAAATCTTTCCTCAGCTCACTTAGGGAAAGGAGCTTGGGTTTTTTTTCTGCTGTGCAGGGGGGTCCTCCCCATGAGAAACAGTTCTCTGTGAACTTTTCTAGCATGGTTTTAATTCAAAAGTAGCAGTCCTGCCCGACCTGCTGCAATGTGAGTTCCTCCCACAGGCGAAGGATTTTCCCACAACTGTTTTTTGTGGGTCATTAGTTCATGGGGTGTAGTCAAAAGCTCATCCTCAAAAGAGGATGAGCTGCTCTACTTTGGAAGCAAGAGTCCTTTCTCCATCTCTGGAAGCAAGGGTCTTCTCTCTGTTCGAGCTTCCCACTAGGTTACAGCTTTTCAGCATCTAACTTGCCCCAGCATGAGCACCTTTTCTCATGGGCAGCAAGTGGACCTCTACATCCCCACACACACTTCATGAATTACAGGGAAACTGTTGTATTATAGTCGTCACCACAGCTTGTAGAAAAATTTAAACCTTGACATCCAGAGCACCTCATCCTCCCTCCTTTCACCAACCTTAGGGTCTTCATGTTGTTCTCCTCACATGTCTTCACCTTCTCCTTTTCTCTGACTTGGAAGAAAATTGTTATTTGTAGGTTCGTTTGTTCTTGTTCTCAAGTTCTATCAATTGAAAGGTTCTTACAGGGTTTTGCAGTGCTGGAAGGCTGATCCTGTCTGGGCTCTGCATCAGGGAATTGCTGGTCATGCCCCTCGCCGTCGGCCACATGGTCCCCTCCAGCACCACACGGGCAGCGTCGGCCACGCTGGCTCCATTCAGTGACTCTCTCTTCATGCAGGGCGCTGAAAAGGAGAAGCTGCTGCCCCTGCCCTTCTGCTCACAGCATGGCTGGTTAAAAGCAGCCAAGCACAGTTCGCTGCAGGCCATGCCAGGATAGCCCCAGCCGCTCCTGCCACTGGTCCTGTGTGCATGGTCCTGGCCACATGGCCACCTGTGGCACCAGGATAGCCCCCAGTAGCAGAAGGAAAGAGAGCGCGCACAGTTTTTCCTTTTCTTAAATATGTCATCACCATTAGAGGTGTTACCAACTTCTCTAATTGGGCCAGCCACTATGTCCATCATCAGAGCCTTCAAGGATTGGCTCTGCTGGGTATAGTAGAAATTTTGAGGAGCTTCTTTCTCAGAAGCAACCTCTGTGACTTCCTCTGCCCTCACTAAAAGTCAGGCTGTATTAAACCAACACAATTGGTTAGTTGGTTTTTTAAAGCTCTCAACAGAGAAAAACTACTTTCTGGATCTGGTGCAGGGTACTTAAATACAGATTATGCACTTTCAACCTTTGAGAGCCCTTCCAAGGCATCACCCTCATCATGCCTTTGGTCCTTAACCAGAGCCACATGCAGAGGGGACAAATTTCTCAAACCTCTCACACAGAGCTGTTTGAAAGAGCAGAGCTGCAGCTTTAGCAAACAGAAAGGTAGAGTCACCTTCCATCTTCCAGCTACAGTCCTCCCTTTGCAACTTCATGACTACAGCTATGCTCCTGCACAGGAGAATCAAGTAGTTCAGGGTATCAAAGTTAAGCAACTTTCTTGCTAATTGTGTCCACATCCTCACCCGGTGGGTGAAAAGAGACTAAACAAGCACGGAAGATACAATATCACTGCACACAGACCCTCTCCAATCATACTCACTGCCTTTCAGGGCAACGTGGACTAGTACATACAGATGAAACAAAATGTGTCTACACTTCTGAAAAGCCATGAACTAGCCCTTGTTTGGAAGTGCTATAAAGCAAACGCACTTAAGAGATCTCTGGCATCGATGAGTATGATGCAGTTATATATAACTTATGTATTATATATATATATATTAAAAACTTATATAATATATATAACTTATATATTATATATATAATATATAACACTGCATCTCAAACCTGTAATTTAAAAAGGCAGAAAGACTGGACAATGTCAAGATTTATAAAATCTACTCCAGCCTTAAGAGGTTTAGCAGATTAAGTATAACCATTTAAGAATTTATTCAGAAAAACTGATAACAATGCTTGACAGCACTGAATAGTCAGTTTAACCATCATGAGGAATTGCTCTACATGTTTTTATAGGTATTAACTGGAAAGACAATTTTTCTCCCTCACCTTAGACTGTTGGCAAAGAAAATCTGAACACTGAACAGTGGACTGACAAAAAGCCAGGTTTCAAGAATTTTGGTGTAGGTATGGCAAGTCAGCCCTTCAAACTTTTACCAGCAGTGTTTTTTTCACCCCTATTAATATAAAGTATGCTTAAATACATCATTATTTGAAAGACAAATTACCCTTTAATTACTATATAAAGTCAACTTAAGTCATTTAAAGTTTTTGCACAGGTTTAGTACTCAGGACAGTGGAAGACTGAGAAGATTCTCCAAAGAAACCCTGTAACAGGATAAAACCAAAAACCAATAGATGAATGTATGATGAACAGAACTGTCTACAAGTTTTATAAAACCAGGACTAGAAGCCATGCAACAACTGCATCAAACTACAGCCAGTTGAGAGCACAGAGAAACTCTTTATCATTTACATGTTTCCAAGGCAATAGCTGACTAACTGGAGAATAAGATAAACTTACAACTGCCCCGTAGGTCAAACTCAACAACCTTCACATGTGATGGAGAACCATAAAATCATGGCCAAAACACTCACCATATACCTGGAAGGTGTTTCCAATGGTAATCTGAATACGAGGTAAACTAGTCAACCCAGGATTACTGCTGTTCAAGAAGGTCAGAAAAAACATTCTCTTCCGTGACCATTTGGGAGAGAGAGATTTCCTCACACAGACACAAAGTTGTTGCCTGCTCTGCTCGTTCCAAAGCAGACTTTAAGGTCAGCAAAGCATAAAAAAATGGATATATTCCTTATGTGAGTAATTTGTCACTCTGAAAGTTGACACATCAGCAAATGTGAACTGCTGAAAAGAAAGCTTCAAAATATTTAATATTCTGACTAAATGTCTAAAGAGCCTTCCCCACCTCCTATATCTCTCATCTTATCTCAGGAAATCACAAAAACAAATATTGTATTCCTAGAAATTCTAAAGGAAACACTTCAAAAACTGCTTGGGATCATTTCCAAGTATTTTCCATGCTACTGAAGAGGATGCTATCCACTTACTTTTAATACTGTGAGTTTCTAAATACAGCTTTTCCAGTTAAAAAAGAAGAGACATGGATCATCACATATAATCAAGCAAATAACGGCAAATTTTTTGTCACTCTGTCATTTCATTTAAGAAGCATACTACTTATTTCTGCTAAAGAAAATGAAATCATAACAAAATGATTCTCCCATGTGTAAAAGTCTGAATACCTACACAGTAGAACTTGAAGTCAGATTATACCTAAAACTGTGATTCACTGAAAAGAAAATCAAAAGCCCCTAACACATTAGTGACCTACAAACTTAACTGGACATTCAGTTAGCTAGATTTCCCTTTAAGGTTACCAAAGCTATAAAATTACAAACTTAAAATAGCTGTTCAATAATCAGGGACATTCCAATCCATCATATAATAATTACTTAGATGGGCACAGCCTTAACTGTCTCTTGACATTTCAAATAAATAACTCTTTGCCAACAGCACCTAGTTACTAATACTAAACACACAGTAACTACCCGGGCTTTCTCTCTGTTATCTCGTTTTTCCTAAGAATTTAAAATTAATTAGTAGTCTAAGAGGAAAACATCGTGAGAGGGCGGGGACCAATTTTAGTTCTAACAATACTGCTTTGTTTTGAAGTTACAAACATGATGGACTGTCAAAGATGAGTTACATTTTGAGCGCAAGTTAACAATATTCTGTAATACTCACCAAAGGGAAAAAAAAATAAACTAGGACACCATGTACTATAAAACACGAGAACTGGAGATTATCTCAGTGGCTCGGTAAATTACTTCCAGGCTCCAGCGTTCCCCTGCGCAACTTTGCCGATGTCTAAGTCGCGATCACAGAGCAGCACAAAAGCAGAGCCAGGCTTTGAGCTGAGCCTCTCCGTGCAACTTCCTCCACAACTCTAATGTCCCAGAAGCCGCTCCTACACCAAAAGCCGCCGGTGTTCACAGCTCCAGGCGCCCGGTCGTGCGCCCACTCCACCGGGAGCGGAGGGACGGCGGTGCTCCGCGGGTCGTATCTTTGTTCAGCCCCGCTCACGGGTCAGCAGGCAGCGCTGCTGCTCCTCCCGGTGCGGGCTTCACAAAAGCTTTCGGCACGGAGGGGGCCGCGGGTCGCCCCGGCCGCCCCGCTTTGTTTCCCCTCTCGCCCCAGGGGG
>JANPWX010000064.1:4471811-4575917 GCA_024734555.1 Trochalopteron elliotii
GTGCTGGCTGCGGCCTGTGGCCACATGGACACAGTGACGTCTAATCCTCGTACATTTCCATAACCAGTTATTTTAAAAGCAGTTTGCCGTGGTGTGGTACGTCCTGATTATGGCAGACAGGAAAGCAGTTCAGTGCAGCAGCCGCTTCTGTGCGCTGGCCCTGTTACATCTGCATCACAGCAGCGCCAGATTCTCCGCCTGCCGGAGGCTCCCCCACACGGGCTCAGAGGCAACGGCGAGCTGGGAAGCGCCGTGGAGAACCGAGCCCTCAGCTGAACCCCCAGGGCACCATCGTGGCATAGCAACAAACGACAGGAAGGGAAAGCTGCTCCCCCGGATACGCAGGCTTGGTTGAGTGTCCCCTTGTGTTCAGAATGAAGTCACAGCCTGAACAGAGTAAAATGTATGTCAGAGTCAGTCTGTCGAGAATTATAATACCTTATTAGTTGCCATGATTACTGAGGGAGTATTAATTTAGGATCAGCTCAGAAGAGCTTGAATTAAGTAAGAGCAGGCTGTGGGACAGAATGTAAGAAGAGTGACAGGAAAGAAGGAAAAGACTGTTCATTGGAAGGCTGCAAGGAAATGTAATAAGTAAGACTACTCCCATAATTTGGAAAACATAAATTTAGGAATGGAGATTAAATGTTTAGATTACTTTAAATGACTTTAAAGTGATTAAGGTTAACAAATTCCTCAAATTCTTCAATGGGATTATATAAATAAAGGAAAAAGGTGTTAGGAAAATTGGCATTAAAGAAAGCTTTGTTATAAACACAAGTGCTGTGTTTTGACTACATTGAGATCTTGAATGACCCTGGAACTAGACACTGAAGCAATTAGGAAGGGAGAACCATAGCAGCAAACCAACCCTGTGTTTACCTAGACAATCACAGGGGTGATTTCCTGCAAGGAGGACATACTATACACAGGTACTGTGTGTTACTCTTTGTTACTGTTACTGTTGAATCTTTTAATTAAAATGTTTACTATGTCACTTGGGGCTCACAGATGCAGAGAGAGCTTGGAATTCACTGTTTCTGTTACAAGTCGCGAAGATGTTGCTGTCACCCACTCATGCTGCACAGATCATGTGGCACAGAAGACCCAGGCAAGCTGAAGAGAAATACCTGTGTGAGAGAGAAATGCAAAGAGAAACACTCATCACCTCTGATGTGCTGTCTGTACTTTCATTTGATCCTCTGATTGTCTATCTCTGGCCTTCATGGCTACTCACACAACTTCAAGACATGTAGTAGCAGTCAACTGGCTTTGGCCCTCTCTCACTTGCCTTTTGAGATGGGCGTGTTCATGCACTGTTTGTGTATGGGGGGGGATGGAGACAATGGACATCTGTGGCTTCCCTCCTGTCAGCTCTGGCAAATATGTCTTTAGTTTTCCTATGTGTACGTGAAGTTCCAGCCTGCAGAGGTTTCCAGTCCAATCAGGGCTGAAGAACAGTCCTGTCCAGTTGGATGTCTGCTCCCAGAACCACTCTGTCAAGGACGAGTGGCTGGTCTGTTCTGCCAAAGGTGGACAGGAGATATAGCTCCTTCTGTGAGCTCTATGCCTGCTGAAAGGGGGAGTGAGGAGTTTAGGTTTTGTACAGGGGTATAGGAAAAGGGGGTAATGAACTCTGATTTTCTACTAATCTCAACAAACCCTGTGATACAGGCACTTTCATAAACTTATTGGTCATTCATGCAACCATTAGTATTTTTCTCAAAAATCAAGACCAGGAGGATGATTTGACCTGAAGAGACAGCTGAAATATCGTCAGGAGTTGAGATGAAGACAGCAGGAAAAGAAGTATTAGATGGGGCAAAGATGATAGCAATGGATACAGAAATTGTTAACATTTCTGGATTAGTGGATGAGTTGTCAGCACCAGACAGCTTTGCTGAAAGGAAACTCATATTAAAAATCCAAAGATCTGTGAGCCAATCGTGACTTTTGACATTTGATAATTTTGTTTTCATGCTCTACAGTGGTAAAAACATAGTGTCTTTAGTCTGTTTTAATGTGTGTTCTGAAGTCTTTGGCTTCTTCAATTGTTCTTCAAGTGACTGATGGCAGAGGCTATCCTTAGTCGAGGTGGACACCACACCAATAAATCCTTTGCAGGTGAAGGATAGGACTAGTAGAGGCAGTTACTATTGCCTATTGTCCTTTCTAGGCAGGTATGAGTAGAGCTGTTTCTTCATTTTCCAACTAGATCCAGAATGTTCTGCTGAAGGACCAGGAGTAAGCCTCAGGCTGTAGGAAACACACAATTTTTAGCAGTACTCTGGAGGCCCTTTGTACGTGCCCTGTGTTTTGTTTGGGATATTTAGTCTGCCCACATTTTCAGGGTTTCCCAGTATCTGTGAGAGCTGGAAGCTTCCCAGAAGCGGAGCCTCTCACTGGCTCATGTTTCTCTCAGGATGACAGCATGGTGTGGAAGCACAAACAAAGCCATATTCATGACACAGCTCTGAGCATGATCAGAAGCCAGATGTGCCAGAGAAAAACTGGAACACATACAGGGAGAACAGTGTGAGTGAGGGCATGGATGTTTGGAGAGGGGAGAAACAGGGAGTGTGATACTAGAAATAAGAGTGGTGTTAGGGTGAAGGAGAGAGAGGGATGATGGCAGAACTGACTGAGAGATTTTGATCACAATATGGTAGAGCAAAGGAGGGGAGGTGGTGCTTGATGAAAGTAGGGATGAGTCAAGCATGGGACTCCTGGAGGAAAAAATGGTAGTTATCCATGACAGCAGAAACTAGAACTGTCATAGAGCACAGAGGGGAAGATGGAGACAACTGCTTATTTGTGCTGTGAATTTAAATTCTTAACTTGGAAGTATTCTGTGCCATCCTACACCATTTGCCATTAACACAACATTGCAATGACAGCACAGGCAAGTGACTTTATTATTATTATTACTTTTTTCAGTGTAATGAGCCTGAAATGGTATTTCTGGGGTCTTGAAGATGCCAGTACTACATTCTGTCTCTGGAAGAGAGTAAGAAACTTTAAAAAAACTTTAGCATGGTGGGCTGTTCTTCCTGCTGTGACACTGTTGGGACTCATCAGTTAAGCCACTGAAGTAGGCTATGCCCAGGGAACAGAAGAACTATTGATGATATGATACTTTTGCTGTCCGATTTCAGATGCTCATTTAAGTAATAAATGCTTCATCTCTTGGGCTTTTGGATTGTGAGCTTTTAAAGAATGTAGATATATGCAAATGGCATTAAAAAGGTGGACTCTGAGAATTTATTCAGAGCTCATTCACCCTCTCTGCCCCATGCAGAGTCAGTCATGTAGATGATGTTCCTTCACTCAGTCTGTTCTTCAAGATCTCTGGTGGTGGACTCTCCTTGCTCAAGCAGGCTATTTCTCTAGTTTAAAATTTATACTTTTGAAAAGCTGTTCTGATTCATATCTGTGATCCTTCCTGCTGCATCAGAAGTCCATTCGTTTATCCCTGTCCACCATAAGTGCTGGTATCAGATTGTCCTCTTTCTCTTTGAACCAGATTTTTACTTGCTTTTACCATTTTAATTCATTTTCAATCTCTCTTTTAGGTTAAACAACATTGAAAGGTCTACTAAAATCATATATATGGTAAGTGCTTTGTCTGCCCTGTCCAAGGGGCTTGATATTTTCCTATAAAAGGAAAAGAGAGTGCTTTGGCAGCAGCTGTTCTTGAAAAATTAGTGTTGGACATTGTTTTCTTCTTAACTTTGAAGTAATTAAAAATTGTTAAGTTGATAATTTTTTCAGAGAGTTTATTTTTGGGGCTCTGTCTCTCCCTCTTGCCAGCAATAAATTTTTATTATTGTTTTAATTTGAAATTCAACTTTGTCTTGTGTTTATGCATTATGCAAAAAACCCCCCGATTAACTGAAAATAAGCTAAGCGAATTGGCTCATTGTTCCAATAATGAAGTGTTCTGAAGTCTCTGGTTTTGGTACTGGCATTCTCATTTCTTTTTAGGGAATTTTTAACTTTGAAATTCTGATATATATATATATATATATAAGTAAGTAGGTTGTATGTTTTCTTTGTCAAGATGCCTTGAATACTTGGCTGCACAGAGAACATTATTTCAATGATAGAGCTTTTTGGGTTTTTTCTTGTTTTAAAACCAGTTTAATTGAGAGACTAGTTTCTTATTTGCATCCAGTATGTCTTTGCTTGCAAGTTTCATTGTTTAGAAATACAGTATGATAGTCTATAAATAAAAGTAAGTGGGATGATTTAACACAGACTAGTGAGGAATTTCAGGCTTCTTTTTAGCCAAAGGGAATATAAAAGTATAGTCTAACACCTAAAAAAAATTTTTTTGAGAGTATAGCTGGTCACAGTATAAACAACTGTTCTGTTTCTTTTCTTCTTCTTCTTTATTCTTTTTTTCTTGTATTTGTTTTAATAAATCACAGAATATTCTGAATTGGAAGAGATCCACAAGTATCATCAAAGTCTAGCTCCTGGCCCTACACAGGACAAACCCAAGAATCACAAATGCTAGCTGCCATGTTGGAAACAAAGTTATTAAGCCTCTGCTTTGGACTTTTGATTGGTTGGTTGTTTGATTGGGTTGTTTTTGGGTTTTTTTTCAGTCTTATAATTCATTCAATGATACTGGTCAGTTGCTACTGGTTCTACTATTCACATTTGAACTGGCCATGTTTGCCATTTAGTAAAATATTACTTTTATTTATTTATTTACTATTACTTTAAAGTATACAATTGTCCCTGTTGGCCTAATCTTTGGCAAAACTGAGTTTCAAAACATGGGCGGGATCAGATCAGATAAAGTTTGACAGCACGGATTTCAGATTCATAGTATTTCCATGTTCAGTATCCACATGTCAGTTCCTAGGAGTTTCCTGTTCAAATAAACTATGTTCTAGCTCTAAAGCTGAAGATCTTGGACAAAACCCTAGGATATCAGACTTTCTCAGTGCTTTGTGGGTAGCAGCTACCCTTTTGTATAGGATCAGAGGAATTTTGTAATGGTCTTGACTGGAATTTTTCTCTTGTTATGCCAGATTGTTGGTCACACTTTGACTGTGCTCCATGGAGATAGACTGGGATTCTTTGGAATACATCCCACTGTAGAAATGAAAAATGCTATTAACAGCAATATTGAATATCTGGAAGAAGGTTTCCTGTGTTAAGGGCTCTGAGGAAACAGCATGTGAGATAATTAGCCATAATTTATACTGTATAGCCATATAGTTTCCTCAGAAAGAAATGGGATAGGTGTTATCTGGTAATGAAAACATCATTCTTAAATTATTCCAAGAGTTCCCAAAGCATTTTGCATCCTAGTACTGTGCTGTGACCAACCACATTTATTCACAGTCTTAAGACAAAAAATCCATGGAGCTTTTAACACTAATATGTACATACCTTACAATTTCTAACAAAAATCCAACAGTGCACTCCTTAGCAAAAATAGCCACCATTCTTTTCTTATTCCAAGTTATTTGTTCTAATTTGTGGGATGATGACATGTCTAACCAATTTAGTCCATTGAACTTAAGCTGAATCATATTACACAATGTTTCTCTTCACAACCCTGAACAGGCTTACTGGTTTCACTCAAACTTGGTGCAACAACAGGTTGACATAATAATTGTTTAAAGTGTTGGTGTAAGTACCACCCTTCATCTTAGAAGAATTATAGGAGTTAGCTAAATAAAAGCGAAGTTAAACTCAAAGGCACACATGGGCTTGAGCTCATTGGATGAAAAGGTTTTGCTTTGGGACTGTGTATGACAGAGCAAGAGGAGGATGAGATGAAATGAAGTTAGCTGGTGTCATGGTTTAACCCCAGCCAGCACCCAAGCCCCAGGCAGCTGCACTCCATAGACGGAGGCACTGCTCTTTATTGTGTCCCAGCACTCACGGACATCAACAAACTTAGAAAACAGTGTTCCTTCCCTATCTTTTTTTCTTATTTTTGTTTACCTCACAGGATGCAAAACATCTTTATCAAGAGTTTATGCAATCTGAACCATACTGGAGAACATTATAGTATTGCAGTCTAATAGCCTTGTTTCACGTGAATCAATATTTTTGTACTCACACGAATATCTGAAAGATTTTTATTTTTTAAACAGATGCAAAATGTCCATTAGTTGATTTTTTTACATGACAGATATGGACAGATTGATTTTTCTGAAATTCTTTATTTAACCTTGAGAGATTAAGAACACTCTTTGGCCTTTGCTGGTTCCACTATAGAAGAGCTCCTTATATTTCATTTAAAATGCAGAATCTTCAGCACAGACTTACTTTCTAAAGTATTGATTAACTACTACAGTTCAAAGGTGCTTTGAAATCTTTGTCTTCCTTAGTTGTCCAGCATGTTGAATCCTGCAGTGTCCTTTGCCCTTCCTTGAGATTTTGAATACACCAGACACCAAGTTTCCTGCACTTGCCACTCCTCCCATTGAGGAAATGTGTATCCATAACTTTGTGGTTTAGCGATGGCAGTAGCAGGATGACCAGGACTCTCTGAAATCCAATCTACCATGCCATCAAGTTATGGTGCAAGAGAAGTTAAAGAACGTCATGCAGAACAGTGTCTCCAGAAAATGTCTGGCTTTTCATACCAAGAGGCATTATCTTCCCCTCCTGCCTAATCTATCCCTTTCCCAAGGGCTTCCATGGTGGAAAACAAAAACAAAACAAAAAAACCCTCACACCATACAAATAAATCCCAAACTGATGGTTCTTTACAATAATCTACCATGCAGTTTGAAACATTGTTTCTGCTCTCTGTCGTGAGATGGTAACCATCAGCAAAATGGAAAAGCAGATAACCAGAGATGGAAATATGCTCTTTGCTTGCTTCACATGAGTCAGTCAAGCTTGTCATGAGGTACCCAGTGAAGGCAGAATGCAATCCATGTTCACATTTGGTAATGTTTTGGTGAGGCGGTGATGAGAAAAAATTATTTTACTTATTTGTTTTGATTTTGAGATAGTTAATTTCATCTTTTCAGTAAGTCTGAGTCAGCCAAGTTGATTCCCTGTGATGGTTGCATGGCTCTTCTTCACAGAAGGCAGAAAACAGAAATGTAATTCAGTGTCTCACAGGTGGAAAGCAGAATTGCTCTGAGGGGCTGGGAAGCAGCTCGCAGGGGCTGGGAAGCTTCTTGGAGAACTTTCAGGCCATTCCTTCTATTAGCTATTTTTAGAGTTGTATGTGGTTTTTTAAATGCATTCAGAAATTGTCATGTCCTAAGAATAACAGGCAATAATCAAAGTAACTAAAATAAGAACAAAACTTGGCCATAGCTTTTTAAAAAATCATTTCAGGCTGCAGATTATTTACTGTATGGCTCACATGGATTACATCAGTTGCCAACACCACAACCATCAGCTTTTCCAAACAGTTGTTTAGTTTTGTGTTATTACCAAATACTTTATCTTGACAGCATAATTAGTGATTTACTGCACCCAAACTGGGCTATGTTATTACAGTCCCTAGACAGTAATCCCCAGCAGAGTCAGCTGAGAGGTTGCTAGCTAATGGTCCAATACAAACTGAAGTGCTGTTCGCTATCTAATAAACACATTTGTTCATAGCACACTCGCTAATAAGGGCACCACTAAAAAGAACATCCCTTAATCATATATAATACCACTGGAGTATTTTTAGTGCATACTAAACAATCTTTTTACTCAAAAGAAGAACTAAGCATCCACTCTACTAAAAGTACACCCCACTTAATGCATTCTGAGAACAGTATGTTCAAAATCGTGTTGAAATTAATTATTTCTGACATTTCCCCCAAAATAACACTTTAACAAGCCTCTGCTTGTCTGCAGCTGCTCGGGATGACATTATGGAAGAAGGCAGCTAGGTAGAGGAGTTGTTAATGTTGTGGTGCTCACGTTCATGCAGCCACCATCAAGGCTGGACTAGAGCAGGTGTTAGCTTTATGCTCTGAGAAGAATTTTGTTGAATTGCTGAGATTACCCACAGGTTATAAAATTAAGGAGAATATAATTATTTTTTAGGTCTGTTGTCCTGTGCTCTGGGGTTTTTCTAGGCTGTTTTGATTTTTTTTTTCCTATGGTTACATTAAAAATATTCTTATCACTTTAGCCAGGACTTTTTGCAGTGAAGCTTTTTCCACCTGAAGTTTGCTTGTCCTTTGTATTTAAAATGCTGAAAGAAGAATCTAGCCAAAACTCTAAGCACTTTCACACCTTTAAATACTAACTAAAAATAGGGAAATAAGGAAGTAACCTTCCCAATAATAATTCTGTGACTTGAGCACCTCTGCTGCAGTTTTTGGTACCAAAGCTGTGTGGCACACTGCATGCTGTGAGTCCCTGTCTCTGCTGCTCTCAGCTCTGCATGACAGAACAGAGAGGCTGCCATGGTATGAACCCATCATCCAGATAAGGCTCAAGGGACACAGAGGTGGAAGACAAATTTTGGAGTAGTGGCTGAAAGAAGAAGCCATAACCTCTTCAATAGACACAGCAGATAAAAAGAGGGACTGGGTTGTAACTATCATGTAATGTCAGAATTCAGAAGGGATCTGAACCAGCAAACCCAATTAGCCAGCTGTTGAAGAAAGGAAGTCTTAATTATGATCTTCCCCCCAAACTTGCTGCTACCATAGACCTGTTTAGGTGGAGTGACTGCAGGTGAATGTTCTCATTGCCCACAACTCCTTAGTGAGGTGTTGTCTTTCATGGTCTGTGTCTTCTTTTTACATTGGATATATCCTTGTGCTATGCCTACATTTGTTTATCAGACAGAATTCACAGAATCACAGAGTTCTTGTGGTTGGGAGGGACCTCTAAAGGTCACCTGGTCCAACCTCACCTTGCTCAGGAAGGGCCAGTTAAAGCTGGTTGCCCAGGACCATGTCTAGATGGCTTTTGAATATTCCAGAGATGGAGAGCCCAGCCTCCATGGGCAACCTGTGTCCTGATATTCAGAGGGAACCAGCTGTGTTTCAGGTTGTGTCTGTTGTAACAGATTCTGCCTCTGGGCACCACTGAAGAGAGCCTGGCTCCATCCTTTTTACTCTGCAGGTGTTTGTACACACTGATGAGATCCCCTTGAGCTTCCTCTTCTCTAGCCTGGACTGTCCTAGATCCCTTGGCCTTGCCTCCTATGTGAGATGCTCTGGTCCCTTCATCATCTGTGTGATCCTTAGCTAGACTCCCTCAAATAGCTCAATATCACTCTTGTAGTGGGGAGCCCAGAACTGGACACAGCACTCCAAGTGTAACCTCCCCAGTGAGGGATCACAGGGATCCCTCAAACTGCTGGCAATACTTTGCCTAACACTTGCTTTCTTTGCAGCAAGGCCACTTTTCTGTCTCATGTTCAACTGGGCATCCATCAGGACCTTCACGGCCTTTTCTACCAAGCTGCTTTTCACCAACTATTAAAAAAAAAAAAAAACACCAAAAAATCTATCAAATAGAATAGTTCTATAAATTTCCAAATTTCCAAAAGAGCTAAGTAGATCCTATTAATGCCATCTTCCCAGGTTAGTGAAAAGGAAGGGTTATACAGTGTGAATAGAATAGCCACATTTCTGCTGAGGGAGCACATCATATATTTTGTGGCAATTAATTACACTGAACTGTTAAGGGGAGTCAGTAATGACCTGCTCAATTCATCATTAAAACTGGCTGAGTCTATACCTCATCTGTGACAAACTTTGTGTTTTCAAGTATTTGGGTACACTGCCCACTAACATTCTAAGCACATAGTGTAAGAGTATTTATTTTTGCCTGCCAGCTTCTTTCCAGATGCTTTAAAGTCTATAATGCAAATGGTAAAGAGACTTCAAATGAAATTTTGTACCTTTTTAACAAAATTGAAATCCAGCAATCCAGCACTGAGACTGCACCTCTCCAGCAGAGTTCAGCCAACCCCTCTGGGCCTGGAGAGCACTGCTGCCCGTGAAAGCAATTATTCTGCTTCCCCTACTTTCCAAAATATTTCCAGAATAGGTAGGGAACTATTCCAAGGCTGAGATGAAATTATCAAATGGCAGCTGCTGGCTTCTGGATGCTTTTTTTTTTTTTTTTTTTTTTTTTTTTTTTTTTGGTGGGAGTGATGGACAGCGTCCTTGTGCCACTGCTCAAAGCCGTGCAGCAAGCTCTCTGGAGAGGCTGTTCATGAGGTGGCCCTGGAGCAAGCTGGCTCCCTGGACTCGCATATGGCAAGAAGAAAACTCCTGTCAGCTTGTACATGCTCCCTGCCCCTTTCTTCTCCTCAGCTCCTGGGAGCACTTACTGTAACAGTAGTTTGTGGGGATTTCTGTGCTAGTTTTTGTAAAGCAAAATTCTAAGTTTTAGAGGGAAAATGTGGATTTTCATATGATTCTGAACTAATAATCCTTGAAAATTTTAAATGGAAAAAACCCCTCCATATGCTGGCTGCAATTGTCCATATTTTCTCAAAATGTAGTTACCTAGATAATTGTGGGAAACGATGCAAAGTCCTTTTTGAATAGGACCTCTTCCCCGGTTGAGCATCAGGATGAGCAGTTGGAAGACCCCAACGGAGAACCTTTCCGGGGCAGCTCCTGTAAAGCAGGCAGCAAGCAGCTGTTGTACGCCTACAGCCAGAAGATGCGCGTTAACACAACCAGCCGCGTGGTGGAGCTCGGTCTGAGGAGACGGAGGTCAAAGCATCCCAGGAGATGCTCCTGGCTTGGGAGGAGAGGTGCTGCCTCCCAGAGTGCTGGCAGGTTTCCTGCTTGTTGTCTTCCAGACATAAATGATCAGTAGGCTTTCAAAGACAGAGCAAACACACAGAGAAGAAGCAGCTGTCAACAGGGAAGAGGGGTTTAGCAAGCTCTTCAGCAAAGCTAAATAGGGAAATTGGCTAGTGCCACTGAGCACAGGACCCCGGCTACATGCCTAACTGCTGCAATGGAAACATAAGATTAGGGGAAAAGTTTAATTTCCTAGATGTTGAATATCATGAGTAATTTCCACCAAGAAACTATATTTCATCAGGATCTAAAACACAGCCTATGACTCGGCAAAAGGCTGCAGTTGTTTCTGTGGACGCTGCTGGCTGTGACTGAGAGGTTTAACTGAGCAGTAGCATCCTGCATTTCCAGAAAAAAAAAAAAAAAAGGAGAGGATTATTGCAGCAACTCCTTTCAGGCAACTTTTATGTTCACTGCAATGATATCAGTTCAAAATTAATTGTCATGTTAAGTGCAATTTGACCACACCATTTGAAGGAGATATGGAGTTTCTCTCTCCTGATGGAGTTTCCCAGTGGCCAGGCAGAAGAAGCTGTAGGTGGCACCATGGCACTCTGTGGGAGGGCAGTCTGGTGCTGGGCAGTCCTGACTCATGACTGAGCTGGTGAATATATAGAAACCACAGACTTGGTGGAGACACCACTTTTATGTCACGTTGCAATCTCCCTCCCTCCAGCAGCCCTTCTGGCCTCTATACATTGCCTATCCCTGGCTTTCCCTGCTGGATAACCACTTATTCACCCTCTTCCTTCCACCCATCACAAACACTTCATTGTATAGCACTGATACCACTGGGTTTTGCTGGAGTTTTATTCTCGTTATGCTTTTTTAGAGAGGGCTAAAATCTGTGATTGAGCACAATGACTCACTCAAGGAAAGGGACAGCCATAGATACTATTAGTTCCTATTAAGTGGCAATGCCAAAACTTCACTTCACAGGGTCAGATTTTATATGACCAGATATATTTAGCAATTTAGCAGTACAGTGAGGATGTGCATCATTTCCTGGGATTGTCAAGCCTTTGATGGAACTCTTGGAATGCAATGAATAATATTATTACAATACTGTACTTTCTTAAACATAGTGGGCATAATTAAAGTCCCACCCACAGAGGTCAGATCCATTTGACTCACTATTGTTAAGAGTTAAGAGGTTTCCATTTATTTTAACAATGTTTTTTTTTTTGGAATATGAAGTCAATGGGATGTTTGGCTTTGGGGAAGGGTCATTTTACTCTGTCAGGGGCCATGTGGAGCTCTGGAGTAAAGCTATAAATAGAGTACAGGTAATACTGGATCTGGTTGTCACTTAACAAAAGTTAAGTCTGCTTTGAATAAATAAGTGAAATTATTATTTGCATCAGTGTATTATCTGGTCTGGTATATTTAGAATGGGTCTATACCTTTAAAGGTAGGATTGTTAAACCAATAACAGTGTAGACTGTATGAAATAATAACACTTTAAAAATTCAGGTTTCTTAGGTATTTTACTTAGTCTTTTCATCACAGTGAACTAGTTTAGAGAAAAAAAAATTATTTCTCATTTTTACATCAGTTTTACCATCTGCAGCTTTTGCAGAAGCACAGAACTGATACACTATTTGTATCAAGCATCACATTGGGACTTTTAAGGGGATCCTATCAAGGGAAAAACAGTTTAAAGTATTATTACCAATGACAGCAAAATAATTATTAATGAAAGCCATTAGCAAAAAGCAATCTCTAATTTTTAGCTGATTAGACTATGGATTTGATGGCTGTCTGTGTAAAATTAGTTCCATGGGTTTGCTGATGTGGCCACTTAGATCCAGATCTTCAGAGGCATCTCAGTTTGGAAATCCAGGGCAAGCCTGGTGCTTGTGTTTATTATTTGGAGCCTAAATAACTTTGTGGAGTCAGAGGTCCTGCTAATGGAAACACATTAATGTGTACCTTACTCAGTTACAGTGAACAGTCTGGTTGTCAAGCTTAGAATGAAAAACAGTGAAACCCAAAACTTCTTTTTTGCACTTAAAATAAGGAAAGAGACTAAAAGGTTCCATCCAGCAATACAGAAGATAACAGCAGATGAGTGGCTTTCCACTCAGAAGCTCATGCTGCTGTAGATGCTTTTGCAGGGCGACCTACCCAAGGTGCATGGGTGGACAGGACAGTTGGTAGCTGCAGTGGGGATACAGGTGGACAGCCCTTCTCACTCTCTCAGTGAAAGAACCACAAAGTGGCAAAAAGCAGCAATTCCAGGCAATGCATCTTCTAGCTTTCTTAAGGCAAAGAACTGAAGCACCACAGAGACCTGATGTCTCTGAAGGAGATGTTCTGTAACCCTGCAAATCCAGTCTGCTCCACTGCCCACCACATGCCGTGCCCATCGTTTTGCCTGGGGAAGCTTAGGGCTGGCAGTTCTTGTCCCCAGGGTCACTGCGTTCTTGGTGGGCAAATCCTCACCTTACTCCTGTCCCTATTTACTGATAACTGATTGAGGAGCAGACTTAATCAGCTGGGGTTGCAAGTATATGTTATACTACTTTTCATTCATGCTTGCATAAGAGAAACACATCAACACATGTTACTGCATGTGGTAGCAGTGAATGTGCTGGATAACCAAGGCAGAAGACACTGGCAGCATCTGGCAGTATGAACAGCCAAGGAGTAGAAGGGACAGTGCAGATCATTGTACAGATCTCTGCAATTTTTCTCCTCAAGCTGAAGGCAAGAGGGCAGGGTTCAACACAACACAGTGATGAGTCTAGATTTCATTCATAATTGATTTTGTTGCCTTTCTTACATAACCCACCTAATCCTGCCTCCTGGCTTGGTAAATCACAGCTTGCAGTGCTCTTCTTAGGCATCAACCCAGAAGATCATGATGAAAAGCAAATCTCATTACCTATCAGCAGTGCAAGACATAGAAAATGGAAAGTGAAGAGAATTATAATGTTCCCACCTTGGTGGAATCAGTTTTATCTTCATTTTTATCCAGTATTAATTCTTAGACACACAAATGCACTGTGCCAGGGGGTTGGTAAATGAGGTAGGAATTGGAGTACAGGATTTTCCATTTTAGAGGAGCCTAGATCTCAGGCTGAAGGTGTGGGATTTGTGGGTCAGGGGCCATGCTTATTCCAATGTCCCCAGTTAAGCCCTGAAGTAAGTAGGCAGGATTTACAAAGAGATATTCAACCTTCCAGAATAGCACTCTCACTCACATATCTTGGCCAATAATATCAATGTGAGGCACTTAAAAACATGCTCTTATTTATTGATCTAAGCAGGAGATGAACTCTTGCAATTTATTCCCAGTGGGAAGCCAGAGTATCTGGGACATCTGACCTTGTACATCCCCCCTTGGTACTGGGGAGGTGCAGGTTTGTCTTTCATTCTTTTGTGCAAAAACAAGGGCAGTGCTGAAAATATATGGGGCAAGAGGGGAGGGGGAGACAAGGCTGGCCCCTAATTCAGTCACTTCAGTCACCAAGTTATATGAGTAACTTTGGTCTTGTTTCTTCAGACAGTTGGGCTTTTTTCTTATAGTAATTTGCTCTTTGCTGGTTAAAGTAGGGTATGGCCAAACAGCCCCACAGGGAGGAAGGGGAAGGGTGAGCAGAAGAAGCACTAGGGTGGCAGTCATTCACAGGAGCCTTTAATTCTCAGTGTCTGAGGAAGTGGTGCCCCTAAATACTGGCTGTCCTCCAACAATCTGCACCTGGAAAACTGCCCTGCTGTGAAAGGGCTGAACTAGCTGTCCAAAACAGCCCCTGCAGACCTCAAAGATGAAGTAAGTAGGGTCTCCTAGGGACACAGCACCATCTTTCCTTGCCCCTCCTTCACTTAGAGCTCTATCCAGCCCTTGAAAATGTAGGGTCATGGGATCATTGCTCCAGCCTGGAAATGATGGATGGAAGCAATGCTGTCAGAGCGTGCATGATCCCATCTCTCTTCAACCAGTTCTGATTAGGGACCTCGTGTTTTGCAGCAGTAGCAGAACAAACGCAATCAGGAACACCATGTGAAATCCATTTTTATTTAATTATTCATTACATATTTCTATGGTGTATTGAGAAAATAATTCCAAATCCTATAGTACCCAGCTACTTTCAGCTGCTTTCCTGAAGGCAAGCATGGGACTCTGGTTTCAATTGCTACTGTAAATATACAATTATTTATAAACTACCTCAGAGGGACCATATGGTCCCCTTTTGAATAAAAATGCACAGACGGAGCTGAAAAAAAATCAGTGAAAGAGAGGCATAGTAAATTGATATGTAGCAAACCATCTGCTTCCATGTATGGGTGATGTTATAACAAACTGCAGGAGGCACAGTTAAGACAACTGTAGAGAGCCAACTACTTCTTCATGTTTGCAGATCTGCTGGTCTTCTACCTAGTATCAAATTTTGTGTTGTCATATGCTCCAGCAAAGGAGCTCCAGGAAAGCCATATTGGCTACCTTCTACATGCCTGGGACTAACAACCCTCTGTGGATTCTCTTGCATATGCCTACCTAGTGAACACACCTCAATTTGATTTAAGTTGCTTTGATTTTTGCTAGGTCTATGAAACACACTGAGTATCACTAATCGACTGTGCTAAAATTAAAATGTTTTGAACAAGGTTATTTCTGTAAAACAGTAAGGAAACTGATGTAGACCTCATTTATTAAAATATTTTCCTTACAGGTCCAAAACTTACTGTGACTTTGCTTGGACGATGTCAGATAATATTTGTGTTAGTTCTCAGTTATTACTAAGGAGCTGTGAAAGCTGCAGAGATCTGGTTTATGTTATTGATATCATAATGTTGAGATACCATAAGTACAGGCGGGAGCACTGCTGATGTCACTTGGGTTCTGATGCAGGAACGTGAACCCTTAAATGGGTCACTGGCTCCACAGGGAGCCACTCTCTGGTGGCTCAGGACCAGCAGAAAAGCAGCATAGTTGGTTGTGGGTGTGAGCCCGTTGTCCTGTGCTTTGCTCCATTCAGAGTTACAGGAGCTAGGCTGCTGACAGGCCCTTGAAAGCACAAGGGCAGTGACTGAAAACTAATAGGTTTGTTATGGCAAAAAAAGAATGACTGACAGGACAGCAGTCCTAGCACCAACCCCATGAGTTTAGGAACAGCTCAGTGAGTCTGTCTGCCACATGCAGTGTGGGTTTGCAAGTGAGTTACTTTTGCTCTCCCATGGTTTGTATACTCATCTAGGGGCCAAGAAGCTGTCTCTCCCCTTCCTGCCCAGCCTCTGAGAGCAGGCAGGCAGAGTGAAGATCACCTTGTGCATGAGGAAAGGAGTGTCAGGTCTGAACTGCCTCCATGAAAATCCCAATGTGGCTACACTGCCTGGATAAGGGGAAGAGGGGACACACTTGAAAATACTTGAGATCTTTATAAAAACTCAGTAAAAAATACAATTTTCTTTAAAAAGGCAAATGGAATGAACATTTAAAGAATATAAACAATGTTAATTTTCTGAATTATTATAGTTATCCTAATAATGTAACAATATTATGAATAACATAGGGATCAATATTACTAAAATTAATTCACATGGTTCATGTTTTGACATGGGAATTCCAGCTGTGGGGCAGAGACTGAGTCAAACAGAAAAGGACAGAGGCATTAAGAAGGGAACTATAAATAAACCGATTTGCCTTATTCTCTTCCCCAGTCATCCTCAAGGCTGTCAAACACAGGACCACAGTCAGAAAAGCCTTTGAGCCAGTATCTCCTTGCCTGGCCAACTCTGAGGAAATGTTGAGTCTCTTGGTAGCACTTTCTTACTTTGCAGTGTGTTTTGTGCCTCTCTTCAGACTACATTGAACAGAGACTTCACCATCTTGTCTATGTATTGCGGGGCAGTTGGAGACTCTCTCATGAGAACCAGCAGCATAAAATACTGGGATGAGAGAGCAGCATGTTACTAAAAATGAAAGTATGGCTCATCTAGAAACCTATATTTCCATACAAAGCTTTCTCACCCTCTGTCAATATTTCCTTACTTCAACCAGTGGTAAAGTTATGTATGTGCAACCTTTTCTTCTTACCCCCCTTCTAGGTTTCCCAGGTGAGGTGCAGCTTGCTGGAACATCTCTTTATAGAATTTGCCAAACTTCTTTGGCTGTAAATCAGTGGACAGAAAAGATGGTCCTTCTAAAAGCACTATCTTCTGACTTGAAAGAGAAAAAACAGTAGGCATACAGCATCTTGCAGAGAAGTTAAGGTTCTCACAAGCAATGTCAACTGGGCTGCTAAGTGACATGCACATATTAATGCAGTGGTATGGCTATTCTTTTTCAGCTTGTGAAGCAAAAACACATGACTGTCTTATCCCAGCCCTAATGACTGAAAAATTATTCTCAGTGAGGCTCGTGTTGGCTCTTCATTAACTTGGTTGGGTGAGGTGGATTTCTTTCATGGGTCATCAGAAGCTTGGACACTGGAGTAACGCTTCAGTTTCTGTGTGTTCAGATGTAAAATAATGGTGAAGGAGGAAATGCTTTTGATGACCCAGTTTCCCTGGAGCTGAGAACAAATAGATATTTTTTTCTATAGCATGCAGTATTGCTGCAAAGTGGTGAAAGGCTAAACTGCTGGTGTCTGTGCTGATTTGCCTCCTGACTTGGATAAGAATGACAAATTTGTGTTAGGGATTAGTCTTCATGTGTAGCCTGCAATGACAAATCCTATAGGCAGTGATGGTTTTGCTCTGCTGACTGTAGAGACAAGGGAAAATAGCAATAGCTAAGGACAGACTTAAAAATATGAGTATGCATGAAAAGAATGTTTGTCACAAGAGCAGAGAAGATTTTGACGCCTAGTTGTGCAATTCTCAGTAGCCATCACTAGCCATGTTGGCCACCTCCTTACAGCTTGGGCCTCATGCATTTGATAGTGTTTCACTGAGCTCTGTTACCATGATTGCACTTGCCTTTAATTTTTTTTATTCTCAGTGGAGATTTGAAGTAATATTGTCCTAAGAGACCTGGTGCTCACATAACTCCAGTGAATTTTCATTCCTAAAGATATTTTCCTTTGTAATGCTGTCTATTTTCCTGGGTTTTTGTTGACCCTCTGCATTGTTTACAGAGTCAGTTTAGATTATTTTTAATTTCTTGCCAAGGTTGAAACAAATAAAGTATAAATCCTTTATCAACACTAAAAGATACAAAGGCTTGAACCCTATCTAGCATTTCTCTTATCCCCTCCAACTCCTCAAAACAATTCATATATAACTTAAAATCCATTAAGGCAGTTCTTCAGAAGTCTGAGACAATTTATCAGGTTATATAAATCTAAGGCTAATTCCATTGATCACAGTGGATCTCAACCATTTCACAACAGGGTGTGAACCTTGGAAAGTCTGTGGAAATAGTGCCTGGAAATAGTTCTGTGTATCTAATTAGTAAATTAGTCTGGTGTGCCTATCACTAAGTAGTGCTTTCTAGTACCCTTTGTGAAATAAGCTCTGTACCAACTCAAGATGTTTGTGGCTAGATTTCTTTGCCCATGAAACTTGGCACTTGAAATTCTTGTGAGACATTAATTAATTCTTTAAAAAATGCACAGCATTTGTATATAGGTGCTATATAGCTAATCTTGTCCCTTGTAACTAGACTGTGGGCTTTTTGTCTTGGACTCATCCAGATCTTCCTGGAAGACCTCTGGGATTGAAAATTTGCTGAGTTGATCCATAGCAAGGATACATGAAATCTCTTTTGTGGCTTTGAGCCATAGAACATCCCAAAGGTGGTACTTCCCCAGCAAGACAGTAGAGGTGTTACCAGCTGTGTGTTGGCACAATGCTGCCTTTGCTGGGGCTCCACTGATGCACCACCTATAAAGCCATGGGGTTGGAAACCCTGCCTGCTCTTTTTGTGGGTAAATGCTCTCTTCTTGTCTGTCCCATAATGAGAAGTACCCCTCAGAGCTGGCTTTGATGAATCCTGCTCTTTGAGGGGGTTGTTTTCCTGTCTCAACTGTGCTAACCACGTTGTTTCCTCAAGGGTAAGTGGGTAGGTGAAGAGTGTGTTGCAAGACTTCTTTACTAGCTATTAGTTTTGACTTATTTTGTTTATTGGTATCTAGACTGTTTGTCCAGATGTGAGTAAAATAAAAAATACCCCCAAAAAAGATGCTTTCCAATTTTACACAACTGTTTTGAGCCCTCAGTGGTATTCAGTTGCCTGAGAGGAAGTATTGCTTATTTCTACAGTAAACATAACTAGTGGTCTCTTGTGCTTGATAGAGGGTTATAATGTAAATAAAGAAATGTTCTAGCTTGAATGAACTGATTTGTTACTGTGCTCTCTTTTAGGATAGTGAAATTGTCCCTAGAGAGGTTAAGGTGTTGGTGATGTGCTTGCCTATGTGCTGAGGTGGAGCCTCACTTGCTCAGTGCTTTAGCTGCTTGCATGGGGTTTGTAGACTGCATGGAGTACTTCTGCTCTGGTACACCTACTCATCATGATATGTCTAAACTCATACTCTGGTCATCCACAGGGACAAGCTTTCTCCTCCCAGTCACCCAGAGCATGAGTCCTACCAAGAGCTGAATTTGCCCTGGTGTAATTTGTAGCAGGCAGGGACATGCCAGAACACTACATGAAGGAAGGTAATTAGGTGGCATGCATTTATAAGAGCACATTTCCCACTCCTTAGAGAGCACTCTGCATCTTGGTGGGCACTGGCAGCTTTGTACAAAAGATTTCAGGCCATTGTTTATTTTTTGGCCCAGAGCAGGGGTGAGAATATCATCCCTTCTCCGGGTGAGACTGGTCTGAATGGTACAGCCAGTAATCACAAGTTACTTTAGGACATCAGCATCCCGTGTGAGGTTGATGCCTGCTTTTGTAGTGATAATGAATGCGTTTTGAAGCCATCAACACAGCTAGGACTCATTTATTTTGTCTTATTTGTCAACTGAGTTTAACTGTTTCACAACCAGAACTCTTTGAGAAAACTATTTCTGCATCTCTTAGTACCCGTATTCCTAGGGTTTGTTCCATTAACTACAGGGACTGTGGATTCTGGTTAAAATAATCTACCTCTGGAAATGGAGAAGTTGACCCTGCTTGTTCTACACAGAGAGATGTCAATTAGTTCTCTACTCAAGTAAAAGTTCAACAAAGACTTGAATGTTCCTCTGCCTGTTGCTTTACAAGATTGTTTATCAGTTTACAGGGAGATTGCGCTGCCTTTTCAAAGTGCTGCTGGAGGGCTGCCAGCAATAGTAACAGAAACTGTGCTCATTGTTTAAGTGCCACTGGATGCAGGAATGGCAGACTGATGCCTGCTTTCCTTTCATTTTGTGATGATCTAATTGCAAGAGATATATAATTCCTTGTTATGTCAGGGAAGTTGTTTCTCCAGCATCTGGTACTTCTCTGATTATCTACAAACAGTATCTGAAAATTAATAGGAAATCCAGCTATTATGTAAGAAGTACTACAGGGAACTGCTGCCTGCACTAAGCCCAAGAAGACTTCAGAGACTGCAAGAACTGGCTTTGTCAGTGAACATATAATTTTCTTTTTTTTTTTTTTTTTAACATCCTAGTAAATTACAGGCTTTGGTTATGGTTTGAAGAAATGTGTTCTACAAATGTTGTAGCATCTGTATACTGCTGTTTTTACTGCAGCCATTGTACAGGTCCTTAATCTGATCCCACATTGTAAAAATTTCTCCACCTTCTTCATGAGTTTCTTTGTTATCGTTAACACTTTCCAGTATCTTGGTGCCTAACTCTGCTATGTTTCCTTCTAATTACCTGGGGTAGAACAGCAGGGGTTTTATCCTCAATGCACTTGGCTCCTGCAGTGGTGCTGCTGAGCACCACACTCACCCCATCTCTGTGACAGACTGCACATCCAGTTTTGATGGGCTGGAATTGATGGCAAGGGAGACATCTGGGCAACAGATCCTCCTCTCTCATCCCCATCAGCTGCTTACCAGGATGAACTCATGATGTGAGCTTGAAGAAGGGAAATGGCAGCTGCAGATGTTCCCACATCTGATACTTGGTTTTCACCTCTATAATCACTGTCAAACACCTCTGTGCAATGGTTGTTGCCATCCACTGTTGTGCAAGGGGAATGGTTAAGCAAACTCCTCCTAAGCAAGGTGAGGGGAGCTGGCAAGATTTGCCTGGGCTGTGGGGCAGGTCTATAGCATGCAGTAGCAAGGATGGTCCAGCTGTTGCAAAGCTTAAAGTGAGGACTGCTGGGAAAATAGTGGGGTTTGGAAAGAACAATTTTTGGGGAACTTACCTGAGCATGGCTCCCGAATAGTGTCCAGGAAGGAAGACCACATGGGAGCATGTCATGGGCATGGTCAGTACTTGGTACATTTTAAGAGTTTAGCCTGAAGTGATGATCTCCACCAAAAACTAGGTAAATTTCACCAGCTTTTCATAACTGGCAAGAGGACAGTGGTTAAGGTGTTTGCCCAATGGGCAAACATTCTCCCAAGGGTACATGTGTCCTAGGTAACCCAAAATGCTATTGTATTCCATATCCATCTATGTCCAAAAAATCATTACTGTCTGCTTATGGCTCAGCAGCACAGCCAGAACTGGAATTGCAGGACAGTCAGGAGGCACCAATCCCTTAAAAAGGTTCGGGTCTCACACCATTTTCCCTTTGTCTCCCTATATGCAGTTGGCAGTGGGGGCTGCTATCTTGGAAGGGGGCAGTACCTTGCCAATTTGGGTGTCTCTTTGTTCCAGTGGAGTTTGTGAGATTTAGCAATTTTGTATTTAGTGATTATTCACTGCTATTTTTTGCCTGTTGCTGTTTCACTTGTTAGTAAACTTACTTTTTCCATATGTATCAACTGGTATTAGTTCTTTATTGGTGGAAAAGAATTGGTTGGAACTAAGGGGAGGTAACTCATTTTAGAGTGTCCACTTCTTTAAATTGTCTTACACCACGAAAATGTGGCAAGCAGGAGGAAAGGGATCTGGTTACCTCTGGGAAAAGGACCTGACATTTTAAGCCAGGTAGCACTTTTAAGGAGGGGATCTGGTTCTTATCTTCAGTGTATGTTCTAACTCATGTTGATGATACACTTTTGTCCATTTTTCCAGGACAGCAGCTTCTGTGGGCCCACAGCTCAGGGAACTCCCAATATGGCTTTATCTGCAGATGGACTCTTAAGACAGGGCTGGCCTGTGCCACCCCAGCCATCATGGTTTACTTTCCCAGCCATAATGTCTAAGCCTCAGCTGATCAACACCATTTCCTAAGAACACCAAGAACCTCACATTTTTCAGGCAGCGAGCCCTGACAAGGTTGAAGCACACTAAGCCAGCAGCACTGTCCCTTGTCAGTGACATGGTATTTAGTAACACTGACAGCTTCAAGAGTCTCCATTTTCCATAACTGTAAGCTGAAAGAGAAATGCATGGCACTTAGTATTTGCAAAACACAGATGCTGGGTTGCTTGAAAACTTCTGTCTAACCACACTGGGATCTGTGTTAGGAAGTCACTATTTTAGCCAGAGATCCTTAACACAACTGACTGCAGAAAAAAAGGTGCTGCTCTCCTGCATGGGGCTGAGTACAGGGAAGGAAGCTTCCTCACAAGAAACAAAGCCCACGGTCAGTTTCTGGTTAGAATGTCTTAGAAATGGACTTAACACTTGTGCCTGTTCCTACCATCTCCACGTTCTCCACATTTCCTAAACTTGGCATGAGTTCTCTCAGCTCTTAGTAATGGAGAATGAGACATTTTAACAGTGACTTGAATTTGGGCTTCAGATTGAAGACATGAATTTAAGTCAAATTAAGACCCCAGTTGAACCATATGGAGGAATGTCTTCCTTCAGATAAAAGCATTGCTTGCCCTAGGAAATAGTAATTTTTTAATATTTTTTTTTCCATTCCCAAACAGGGACTGGTCAGATGTATTCAAGAGATCTGCCTGACTTTGGGGATACAAGCCAAAAGTGGCTGGAAAGGAGACTGGTGTTTTTAACTTTGGCTGTGTGGTTTTAGGTGAACTTCAGGTGAAGCTGTCAGACTGCACTGCAGAAGGTAACAGATGTTTGTGGTAGTTTCTGCAAGAAGGAAAAAGAAGAACTATAGTTTCTTTCCTTTTTCCTTTGGTCCATAAATTATGTTCCTATGTCTTAAGATATGGCTATGAGATGATTAAGTTTGGCTGCGTAGAGAAGTCTCTGCAAATGTATGACAAACAGAAGAGACTACTAGACCAGTCCAGTGTAGAAGCTTGTACCTCTGTGCTCCCAGGTTTATGGCTTTAAGATCCCTGGGCTTGGGGACCAGACAATAGCTTCCAAGGATCATCTGATCCACAAATCATCCCATTCCTTCTCCTGCAGAGGAGCCTGGGGAGCTGTACTCATCCTGTGCTGTCAAGTAAGCTCTTCAGTTGTTTGGACTCTATCCAAGAAGTCTTTTTGTACGTGGCCACTCTAATCTGAACACTAGTACAATTAGTAGTCAAAGGTAAAAAAGTTGGTATTTTTCAGACCCTTTAAAGCTTTGACAGAGGTACTTTGGCAGAAACAGCTGCCTAAGACATTACTGTCTTTGGGTATCCTCCTCATACATCTGCTAATGGCTTCTGGTTCCACAGCTAAGAAAAGTCTGGCAGGGGTTGTCACTTCAGGCATCAGTTTGGCATCTTAACTCATAACCAACTTAACAGCAGCCCTTTAAGTTAAATTGCCTGACTTGACCTTGAAACAGACTGGCAAGAACTCAGAGCAGGCAGAAACAAGTCCTGGCCTTGAGGAATGCTGCCATCTTCAGCAACCGCAGGCTGTGGCAACCATCAGCCCCAGCTTCAGGTCCCTGTAAAACTGTATCAGAAACTTCACTTTAATGTTTCATAGCCATTTGTTGATGCTTTGCTCTATGTACTGCACCAAATCTAATGTAGTTGGCTTTGCAAGAGCTGCATGCCCTAAATTCAGTGAAAATACTTGTATAAAGAGCAAGAGAACATTTGCTGTTCAAGCCATTAAAATGATAAATCATCATCCCTTCGAAAGAATGAGTATGGCCCCAACATTAGTTTAGATCACAATTTTAATGTTTAAAAACTAAGAGGTAACAGAGAGATCATAGAACTCGATACATTTTTTTTATTTACACATAGAAACTGAAAAACTGTGTTATTTATTTGGATATAAGCAGCACAAATTTAACAGGTGATGTTAACAGGAGCAAAATATTACCAATGACTCACTTCAACAATCTATTGGAAATGAGCTTGTATCAAGCATACATCATTCAAACAACATTGTTTATAGTGGATCTGTGTGAGCCTTAGCATATGTTGGGACACTAAAAACAGGTTCCTATAAACAATGTAAAGTTCAAGTCTAGTGGAAAAATACCTTTACAGTTTATATTTTGTTGGCTATAACACTGCAAACAAAACGTACACTGGTAATAATTTGAAAAGCTCTGTAGAACTGACTGTATATAGGGTTTTTTCCCTCAAATTTGTGCTCATGATACAAGCAAATGTTATTTCAAGTTTCATTTTCATCCAAGCCCATGAAGTAAACATGGAAAAAACCCCACAATTATTTTTAGATGCATTTCTTAACCTCAATTTTTCAGCAGTCCTGAAAAAACATTTCCATGCTTTCCCAGTGAGAAAGTCTATGCAAGGCCTCTGATGGATGCACTCTCAGGACATACGCAGCTCTCCCTTGCCGTCATCCTCGCCCCTGGACACGCAGCTATCCAATGACCTGTTCACAGGGTGGGATGTGCAAGAAGTCCCTGGCCAGGAAAGCTCTTGGCAGCCTCAGGTGCCAGTGTTTTGGTCACATGAGAGCAGCAGGGTCTGAGGCAGAGCAGCCACAGGACTCTGCAAGAGGGGAGGGGGCTGGAAATGGCACCAATTGCTCTGGTTGCTGCCAACGCCTGGCTTGTCATACTTATTTTTTCTGAACTACTGACATTTCTGATGGCTGAAAATGGAAATGCAGAAGCTCTGCCCTGACTTCTGTTTGTACTAACTGGGTAAATACATGCCGGGATACAACACAGCATAATTCTAGATCGAATTGCTGGCTGCAGTTTGCCATGGTTTCTTCCATGAAGCCTTTTCAGCACTTTACTACCAACTGACTCCAGCTGAGGAGGGTAAGAGGTATCTGGGTACCAAAGGGGCCCTTTAACAAGGGAGATGTTTTACCCAACAGGAAGACTGGCAAACTTGCTGTTGAGAAAATAGGGAGTCACGCACTGGAATGAATCCTAGCAATTTAACTGGACCTTTTATTTCTTTTTACTTTAGGGATGTAATTATAATTTCAAGTTTAGGATTTACCTTGTGAACTCTTGGGAGAAAGAAAAGGATATACATTTTGCTAAGAAGCTGAAGTATTTGTATTTCTATTAAAATTATTCTTAATATGCAGAGCCTATCTCAACACTTCCATTCATAGGGGATAAACAACTGCAAAAATATACAGCATCCTATTTATTTACAATATATATGTACATAAAAATGAAATTTCCTACAATACAACACAACTGCATAGATTTGTCTTCAGAAACATAGGTATGTGTATAATTTGTGAATTCTAGACTTTCCAGCCCTGTACCTTTTACTAATTTTTTTTTTCACAGTTTGTTACAGAAATCCTTATATTAGATACAAATAAAACATTCTTTGCTGTACGTTATAGGAAATAAGGATTTTCTGACGCCAAGGGCTCTGGGGATTTGTTTATGAAAGCACCGTGGCGCCAGCTGATAAAGCCATGTCATGGAGCTGCTGATGGAGCTGAGTACATTCTGTGGTGCCTTTCTCCTACAGGCACGGGGGTGGGGCATTAGGACTGGAGGTGGGACACCACCACATAAAAAGTTTTGTTTTGACCAAGGTGCTCTTTAGCCTTAATGTAAGGTTCAAGCAAAGAAATGTATAAATTTAAAGTTAAGCTAGACATACCATTAATTGTTACTGTTTAATACTTGATATCAGAGAGCTGTGTTGCGCTTATGCATTATAAGGCAGATGTACCGACAAAACCCACACACATCATCCAACCCACACTTGCACGTGTGACCTGTTACAGGTGGAGCACAGGCTTTGGGTTCATATGTGGCTCAGAAGAGCAGCCCTCGGAGTGGATGAGCATCCCCATCCTTGACCTCGCAGGATGACACCAGTTGTTGTGCCCTAAGCTTGCTCATGTGCCAGGCACCACTTGGTCCATGTCAGCTCAACAAAAGGTCTGTGCTGGTGCACAGATTTGGCACTGGCCCTCTGACCAGGAGCAAGCATCACCCAGAGAGGTCATTGCCCCGAGATACTGTTCCCAAATAACAATTTACTGTATTTTACTACCTAGGCATGTTTGCCATTGGACAGAGAAGGGCAGCTGTATTACGATTGCTTTAAGCCCGTAACTATTTTCTTTGCAATGTGCTGTGGACTAGGAGAGGCAGCAAGGCTGTCTTTTCTATGTAGGATTAACTCTTACAATCTTACTAGTAATCCCTGCTTCTAATTAGTCCTTCCTTGTCCCTCACCACTTGATTGTTGCTACTACACAAATGAGAATTTTAAAGTTTTTTGTCGCAGTTATTAGGAGCAATTTTGCATCCAGTCTATGACACTTGCAGTGTTCACAATAGTGATAAACTCTCTATGAAAAGAAAGCATGCTATTACCTACTAAGTAGATATGGTACTCTGGATCCTATTAATTTTACAATAGAGAAACTCCTACAGCATTTTACTGTGCTCTTAAAATCCTAACTAAAATGTGGGACTCATACAATCGTGGCTACATGTTCACTATTCCAAATGAACTGAATAACAGCAGTACATTTTACAGATAACCTCATACAAATATTGTCATCCATCACTGATGTTGACAGTTACAGCAGGGTCTATTGCATTCTGTTAAGAATGTATAAACCTGATGAGAAAACAAAAAGCACGTTATTTCACGTTCATTACCACAGACATCAATAAACACATGATTCCTTTCCATAAATATCTATAAATATGATGCCAGTAAATCAGTCTAAGCAAAATTCCCTCTTTTTTTTTTTTTTTTTTAAGAGACCCAGAAACAAAGTCTGTTTAAAGACTTAATATTTTGGGTATCTATTTTTCAGTATATAAGACATGCTTTGGTGGTTCAGTACCTTGGGTAATTTCAGTTCTATGCACACTCAGCTCATTCTCCCTATTTATTCAGTAAAACTCCAGTATACAAATAAACTGGGGAAAAAGAGAAGGCAGGATAGCAAAGAGGAGAGAGAACAATAGTGATGGAGGAGATTTAGGACAATGAACAATCAGTGACCCAACAGCTCTTCAAGTCGAAGGAAGCTGGGTGCCAAAACTCAATGGTTCGTATTTCAAACAGCAGACTACAGATTATTTGGGAAAGAGGAAGGAAGGAGGAGGGACATATGTGACCTTGCTGGAACCCTGTGCAGCAGATCAGACCTCTAGCTCATACCTGGATACTTGAAAATCATTCCCAGGATCTCGTCTCTCACAACCCCCCAGTGCACAGAGCTGTGCTGCTCATTAATCAGTAGTAGGAGAAAGATAAAGGGGGAGGAAAGCAGGAGAGCCCGGTAGCATCTTAAGGATAATACTGTACAGCATTCTCAGGTCTGAAACAGGTTTTTAGGATAAGATCCAGAGAGATTATAAAGCATCTCAAAACCTAAAATGCAACCTCATCAAGCTCAGTCAGAGAATGGAGTGAGATGCTGGGCTTCTGCTGCAGTGACCACTGAGGGTTGGGTGCCTGCAAAAGGAAAACCACAAATTTACATCCCAAGCTGAGAAGATGCCTGGAATGAGGTGCAAAGAGATATGAACAAAGAACAGGCTCTTCTCCCCAGAGCTTGCCTAACACTTGGTCTTGTAGGCTATGGTATGGACTTCTCTGTGAATAAGGGCAGGGATCAGTCCCATAAGGGGACAGCACAGAGAGAACCGGTGATCTGCACCATCACAGGCAAGGGTCTGCAACCAGCCACAGTACAGTACAAAGGACCTTAGCACAGGAGTCCCAGGTAGCTCAGCAGTTTGTATGGTGAAGGCTGGGCTAGGGGGTGCTTGGGAGAAAGCATGATGCACCAGAGACCTTGCTGGGAGGTTTCCAGTTTTGTTCTTGCTGCTGGGCTACTCCAAGTACTCGGGCAGCCTGTGGAATCCACTCTGCCTTATTTCTGGATCACAGTGAAGTATCAGAGGCAAGCACCTCACTGCCTATGCTAAGGTACAGATCTGGAAATCTGGGCTTAGTAGGCTTAGTTTCTGCAGCATGAACAACCTGCATCTCAATGCCCAAATTACTAGGAAGGCTCCAAACTAACCTCTCTGCATGTTATCTTTAGAAACCAACTTTCAGGGTCCTGAGATGTGTTTTGTGATCTTGACTCTCAGTGTTCTCAGCTCTCAAGCCATGTAGACAAGGCAATGGCAACTGAGGCAATTCAGTAGCTCACAGAAATCCCAAGATCCCAAATGCTCCATCCCTAATCTTAAAAAGAGCAAGTTGCAATGACAGGTTCGTCACAGCTGATGACGGTCTGCTTCCACAGTTACAAAGGGAGTTGTCAATGAACCAAGCTACTGAGAACAAGAGGGTCACTGCATACTTTAGCCATCAGTTCTTTCTTTCTCCATGTTCATATTCTGAGACACTTTTTAGCTCACATGGTGAATGACACAAAGTGAACACATTTACGCTGCTGGCAGTGCACTAATAGAAGACGTCTGCTCAGGACAGTGAGTGATCACCTGCTTAGCTTTTGAGTCTCTACAACTGGTTCTCTACACCAGCTATAAGGCATTAGGCAAATGTTTATTCTGTGGACAACTGTTGCAAGTTACAGTGTTTCTGCTAGTAATAATTGAATATCTTCTAATTGTTATGGAGAACTAATGAAAAATGTAAATGAAATCTTTTAAAGACAAAAAGTATTTCTGTTCATTTAAAGAAACGTTGCAGATTTCAATTACCATTAGAAACCTAGTAGTTTGGCAGAGTGAGTCAAATCCTGCTCCCACTGCTGTCAAAGACCCCACTGACTTCAGTGGGAGGAGGGCAAGACACAAGAGAGGAGCCAGTCCCTACAAGGTATGGAAAAGGCATGAGATATGATTAAATGCGTAGGTTTTGATAAAACTGGAGCTTGGTATTTTTTTTTCTGAGAGTGATGGGGCATTGCTAAACAGTTTAACGCTGAAGAAAATACAGACTTCTTATGGAAATCTCCAAATGTCTGCTTCTCTTCAGACTTAAGTATTCATGGTGTGGGGTCAAGTTCTGGTCAACCTCCAACTCAAGTGTGCCAGGGGAGTAGTGGCTGGTGGTGATAGCTGTCCTCCTGCTCCCTGCTCCACATCACAAAGACACACACACAGACACACACAGTCTGTTCCCCAGAGCCATGAATGGGCCAAGCCCTGGGGCTTGTTCACCCCCCAAAACATCAGAGACAAACACCAGATTTAGGACCTACGCTTACATAGCGTTCAGCTACGCTTGTGGTGCTTTTCATGCCTGTATCCAGAATTAACAATTAACTCAGTGAGGCAAATGGTGCTTGAAACAGCAACAGAACAAACAAACCAACAAACCAGATGCACACAATTAGAAAGCAGAGTTTTGGCTAAGAGGGGGGAAGGATGTGAATGGACAACACTCCAGTTGAAATTGATAGCAACAGGCACTGCTGCCCTAAAGGAGCAGAGCTTGTGGCTGGAGGGCTAAGGATAATAATGGAACAATGCAATTCATGGGTGGAAGAGGGGAAACTAATTGTGATGAATGTCTATGAGCGATGCTCTACATAATCTCATGGACAATTAACACAGACTTTTTGCTGATCAGAGAGTGATATGCCTGTTGGAAGAATGGGTCTGTTTTCTGCAAGAAAATACTTCCATGACAGTATTTTCAGTACCAGATAATCATTATTTGGATTTGATTTGAGTAAACTCACAAAAGGTGGAATAGACAACAGAACGGATGGTTGCAATTTTGGTGTGTAGCAAACAGGGGTATCTCTTCTTGAGAAGAAGGTGAACTTCAGTGGCCTTCAGCACTGCCTCCTGATTGTACCCAGTCATAGATGACCAAGGGAATGCTCACTAGGGAAAACAATACCCCCAGTGCCAAGAAAAGAGAAGCCTGAAACAAAAAAAAGGAGAGAAGATTAATGAATAAAAAGAAGAGACAATTAATTCAAGTATGTTAACTTCTGTTTAAGGAGATGTATAAGGTGATGTATCAAAGTTATCAGCTAAAATGAGCTAGCATTTCTGGTAAAGACAAGACCCACAGATAATTAAACAGATTAGTGTCATTAATAATTACTTGCTGAACACCAAAAATTTTTTTTTTCTCCTTTCAATTCACTTCTTAAACACTGATCATCCCTAAAGAGGATTAAGTGAGTCTGTTTTTAGGACTGATCAGCTCTGCTCTTTCCAAAGCCTCACAGAAATCAGTATATTCTTCCCATCGGATATGTGTTCTTCAAAGTTCAGTTTTTTGTCATGGGATCTATGGATGCAGCCAAAGTGAAACATGTTTTCCACCTGCCTGCTCAGAGAAGAAAGGTCTGGCTGTACAATGCTTCCAGTGCATGCCTTATTAGACTGGGAATACACAGGAGTGTTGCATCTTTTCAGCTGCAGCACTCTCTGGGGCTCACAGGAAATCTTTCCAAGGTCCGTTCCTATCTGGTCATGCATGCCAAATGGCTAACAACACTTCAGCTGGCTGCTTCACGTGGAACTACCCTAAGTAGGATTCAGGTGCATTAAAACCACAAGGAATACTGCAAATGGAGCACTTTGCATGCTTTCATGCAACACACAGAAGCAGAGAGAGCTTGCTGTGCTGAAAGTCTTGTTGAAGTGGGCTGGAAGGCCTCTTGCATCCTGCTGATGGTTGCTGCTGCTTGCCAGCCAGGGAAATACCTCATCCTACAGAGAAGGGCCTCCCCAAAACACAAGATGCCCTGCATGGCATGGCCCCTCCACCAGGGGCCTCCCAGGGAGGAAAGCAAAGCAAAGGAGAAGGGCGAGCACAGCTGCCAGCTGACTGAAGCACAGAGGGAATGTAATGTAAAGGAGCTCACACATTTGTTCAGATTAAAGCAGGTCTGCTTTGCACCTAGCACATTAAAGACAATGATAAGATAGAAGTGTTGCATTGATGGGAATGGAATGCATACCCAAATCCTCTGAGTCAACTTTGATCCATCCTGCTGTGTAATTTTTAAATACAACGATGAAGGAAGAATGAAAATCAGCATATTGGCTGAAGTGACCCCTGCAAAATTGAAATGAATGAGTTTTGTTAACCGTCAGCAACAGCTAATTATTGCGTTGCTGATTAGCAACTGTTTTTTTATTAGTAGTACAAAACCAGGATACTTTACCTACAACTCCAAAAATATCCTTCATGGATGGGATAAAAATGACTAACAGGTTGATGATAACCAAAAGAACAAAAGTAACCAAAACATGACGGCATAAGTCAAATTTTGTTTTTCTGGCCATCTCAAATAATGATGAACGCACCTGTTGGGGGGGAGAGAGAGAGAGAGAAAGTTTTCTGTCAAGAATAGTGTATGAATCAATTCAAAGCTTCCCATGTTTATTTTAACTGGTTCTTCATACGACAAGTGCTGCACAGATCTGTCAGAAATTTGGGCTGCCTGAAGGAATATCCTTTGAAATACTCTTTAAAATTAATTTGTTATTTCGGAACTGTAGGTACACGTGTATGTGCAGTAGGATATTCCTCTCTTTTTAACCTGCCTTTTTGAATCCTTCTGCACTTCAAAAGGAACTTCACCTCTGAGCCTGCTCCAGTAAAGTGATGTGACGTAGGAGAGGACTGTCGTAGATTCAATTTAAAACAGGTTTAACACCAAAAGTTATTTATTTATTTATTTACTGCATAGAGAATTTCTCCAGAACTTAGTGGGAGTCTGACATGAGAAAAGACTAATCCAAGCTCAAGCTCTTTTTGTAGCTGTAATATTGCACTCTCAGCCACCACTGGACTGTGACTTGAAGAAATGTGCTGTGTACAGCTGTTACCAACTTCCAAACCATGCAGACCTCTTTACTTACAGTGAAAAATAGCACAGGTACAGTGAGTATCACTGCCACGATCACAGCCAAGCGCACAGTCAGGATGAGGATGTCATCTTTGCTCTGGTATTTGTGAAGCAAATCTGACTGCACATTCTCTATGGGAAAGACAGTAAGGTAAGCGTTCTGGCAAAAAGGCAATTACTCCACAAAAATCATTGTTTAACAACAGCCTTCTTGAACAACAAGTGATTTATCTGTAAACAAAAAAGTATGGGATGAAACATCCTTGAGTTAAAACAGTGCTTTGAACAAAATCCCATTGATCCTATTATTCCAGATTAATCCTTTGGAGGCCTGATTTAGGAATGCATCTTAATTCATGACAGCACATGCGTAAGTCTAAGGTAATTTTCACTGTAGAAAAGACAACAGTGAGACATACATGAAAGCTTGCTTACATATATACATATATACAAAAATAGGTAAAGTGAAATCAGCTATTTTTAATTGGTCCTGTGGACTTTTTTTAAAGTTTCAAATGATATAAAAATAAACACATGCACTGCAATGGCTGAACTTTATAAAAACTGCAAGGTCTTGAGCTGAATTAGTCTTAAACAGCAAACAAACTTCCAGCAAAAAGCAGTGCCCCTGTTCTCAACTGAGAACAAAGCCTATCTCGGGTCAGTTCTCAGCAGGGCACTCTTGACATTTGCACTCAAATCCTTCAGCAGCTCCTCTGAGGTCTGCCAGCAGAGCTTGCAGCTCAGCTGCGTGCTGGCCAGCAGCCCCAGCAGCCAAGACAAATCACAGGGGGTGCTTAACGGGGAGGTGCTGGCAATATTTTAATACAACCTCCTGCCAAAATGTTTCCTTGAAGCTGTGATAAATAGTGCAGAGCAGGTCTGCGTGTACTAACCAGCAGGAAAACCAAGTTGCTGAGGGACCTACGTGTTTGCTTTGTAATTTTTAAATATCCAGGAGCAATAACCTAAAGGGGTGGCTGTTAAGCATGCCACCAAACACACTTGCTGCCCATTTTTAGGCCCATGTTTTATTTCTGCCTGCTAATCTTAGAAAGCTAGTGGTAGAACATAACAGCTCTTTAAGGGAACTCAGTGGCCATGTCTAATTTACCATCTTTGGCACTTGGTAAAATCTCATGTATTCCTGGAGGCAGAGGGATCTGTCCTGTGGCAAAATGCCTACACTCCCCCCAGGGCTCCCTTCTGGGTACAGACCACAGGTCAACACCACCTATGCAGTGCCTGAATCCCCACCAGGAGAAAGAAAATGCTCTCCCACCTCCCTGCAGATCAGGAGTGGGGTTTTCAAGCCGGGCACATGCACAGCTTCTGCAACACAGAGCTTACTCTGCTCCTGCAAGCACAGACTGCAACTTCTGTACCGCTCACGGGCTGCAGCCAGGTAGGAAGTGAAGGGCAAGGCTTACAGTTGAAGGTCTGTTTTCCTTTCAGCTAGATACACCACAGAGCCCAACCACACTGTGACCTTTTAGGGGAAGAAAAACACCTCTTTTCTGTAATTCTGCAATGTAAATATAGTCATCACTGCAACACTTTTGAGAACACAGCAAACAGACAAGTACTATTGGTGTAAAGAAGAAATGGTCACAATAAAAATACTGTTCTTACCCAGGTAAGGGTAGAGAAGAGGGTTAGAACACTGTAAGTGAACATGAATATGAAAGGTAAGGTCTTTTTGGTCTCAAAGGGAAGAAGGAGGGAATTTTATGCAGGAATTCTATATTCCCTCAGTGTCGTCTTTGCAGCCTGTCACTGCACTGACACTGCAGAAGCCCCAGCAGAGCTCTCCACAGCTTCCACCTGTGGGCTCTCAGTGCTGGAGAGCAGGGATGCCTAATGTGGGGAGAGGCACACAAGACACCCCAGGGATTCCTCCGCCATTCCCCGTCAGGAAGGCCAGAAGGACGCAGCCCCTACCTCCTCCATGGACTCCAGACCCTCGTCCTTGAGGGATGTGGGAGATTCCCAGAGAGGAGCGCCACAGATCTGCCTCCTCAGATCCCTGGGGCAATCACATCAGAATCTCTTCCCTGCCAAAGTGAAGGGGTCCATGCTGATTTACACCCATTTGCTCCCTGGGGCTGCTAATTTGATGCATCTCTACAACAATGTGTTAGATGGGAGCAGCTGGATGAGAACAGCTGATGCTGTTGTCACTTGCAGCCTATTTGTGGGTTTATTGGGAAAATTAGAACAGATGACCTCTAGTTACTTCAACACATGTATACTCAAGGCCTCACAATCAGAATGAGAGTCCGAGAAAGCAAATATGAGATAGGTACACCTTCAGAAAAAAAAATTGCCACTTTTCATATTTACTTATTTTTTTTCTCTTGCAATTGGTGGCTCACAAGGGACAGTATCATGAATGAGGAGGCTGTAACAAAAATGCCACTTGGAATAGGGTGGTGAAGACTGATGGGTGACTCTCAGGAAAAAAGCAAACATCAGCTTTGTCACCTGTCTTGCAACCCCTTAATGTTCCATGGAAAAAGACACTACTTTTCAACATTCTCATGATACTGGAACACGGGAGTTCCTGGGCAACATTTCATATTTTATACTACTTTACTTAACAATAGTGCCTTTTGGGCATACATATTGTATCCTTTAGTGATACAACATAATTTGTTTGTTAACTGAATTGATATGCATGGAAAGAGACAGGGTGGGAGTCTCAAACATCGAGATAATCATCCTTTGGTGGCTGAGCTGGGATAACACTCGAAGCTTCCCCACCTTCACTGCCAGTTTGTTTAAGCAAGATCTAAAGAGGTCAGCTCTAGGGACACAGGGAAAACATTTGGTCTGTTTGCCTCTATGATGAAAGCATTACTAAGAAAGTGAAAAAGCTGTGATGGCCGACTTGTTACTCATTTCCTAGGACCTGCTCTCAAATCTGTCTCCATTTTTGCAAATATGCATGCTTCAGCCATTACCAATGCACACATCATTCAGGTGAGAACCTTGGAACAAAATCTTAGAGGGGCCCAGCAAATCCCCACTGCTGTAAAACAAATCTCTCCCTCATATTTTGAAAATGCCTTTTGCAAATAATACTTTCACTTGTTCTTTTCATCCACATGGGAAAAGGAGGAAAGGATTTATACCTTCAATATGAGAACTTTAAGGAAAATTACTTGGAAAAGTATTTTAATATAAGTGGATGGGACTTTCCTTTCCAGCTGGGATACACTATTGATTTTACACGTATCCCCTTTTTACTCAGATCAGTAAAGAACTGCATACTTACCGTAGAAAGTCAAATAGCCAAATATGGCAGTCATAAAGTACATCAGAAACATGGCAAAAAATGAGATATTTGAAACCAACTGCATTTTTTTCTGTGAACGGCTGGAGAAAGAACAAGAAAAGAACACATGAGAATGGTTGGGCTGGATTTTTCCACAGCTATTTCAAAATGTATTAGGTGTTTGCATAAGCACAGTAATTTTGGGGAGACTCATGAATGTATTTTCATTTAAAACAGAAACTCACTGACAGCTGCACAAGGAAGAAAAGGACTGGGGAAAAGGACCCTACTTAAGTGAAAAAATAGCAGGTGTGACCTATGGGTCTTGCTCCATGTCTGTACCTGTTTAAAACAGTGAAGCAGTGTAGAGAGGGGATGACCCTGAAACACTTTGGTAATTAAATTAGAAGGTCAAAATGAAGGAAGCATAATATTATACAGAGAGAAAAAAACCCCAAAAATGTTCTGAATGACTGCAGAGTAATATTTGTGTCCCCATGGGTAGAAAATACTGGATTTATGCTGATCTAAAATAGGTTAAGTGTAAACATTTAATCTTTTAGATATTTAGATATTTATTCTGAAATATGCACACTCCAGTACCTAAACTTATGACTTTTAAATCCACACAAGGATGCCCTAATAGGCACCTGGGAACCTGTCAAGTCGCTTGAAAATTTAAGCACCCAGCAAGTGTCTGAGGGCTGAGGGCAGTCATGGGTCTGACTGACCCTGAACTCTCCCCTGGGGCCCTCCCCATGGCCCAGGACCCCACTGTAGCTGCCCAGGGGTGCCCAGCAGTGTCACAGCAAGGCTGGTGTCCAGCTCCCCACAGCCCATCCTGGCTGGAGGGGTCAGTGAGACAGCAGTACCAACAAAGATCTTTTAATATCAGGAAGGCTGAAAGCACTTCTATTTTCCTGTTACTAAAACAGATTTTTAGTTGCACTAATGCTGTGAACAAACACTGTTAGCAGAACACATGCCTCTCCTATGCCAAATATCAGCTGGCAGAACTTGGCTCTCCCCAGGCTGCTGTGTACTTCCAGGGAAAACTCCCAAGTATTGCATTATTCTCTACCTCCCTCGCCCCTGCCCCAGGGGCACAGAACGCCTGGGAAGCCAGATTTCCTAGCTGACAGCCAGGCTTGGTGGGTGTTAGTAAAGCACACCTCTGAGTGGCATGAATGAGTCAGAGCACCTCTGTGTTAACACTTTCCATGCAAAATGGTTCAAAACAATAAACTATTACAAAAAAAAAAAAGTAAAAAAGAAGGACTTACTCTTTAAGTTCGCTGTAAATTGGGAGGACTGATGGGTGGCACACAAACGCAAAAGCAATGGTGGGCAATGCGTACACGGTCTGTTCAAAGAGAATTTCAGAAAATAAGTTAAGAAGTATTTCTCCCAGTGGTGTGAAGAAATGTTCCATGTTCAACTACCTCAGCTCCCAGCTCGCTGGACTCTTGAACCGAAAATTGAGAGCCTTTCTGAGAAGGCAGAAGACCTGTCAATTAGCATGTGTTTAATGAAATGTGGAGAACAGTGCGCTTTCAACAGGAGGACAAAATCTTTGCATTGGTGGCATGAGCACAGCACTGACTGTGCTCGCAGAGCACAGAGCTGGATGCCACACTGCTGCTGGCTCTGCCCCCTGGGATGGGTGTGCCTGCCCAGCTACTGCCACCATTACTAGCACAGTGTCACAGGTAAAAGGGACGCATGGTGGGTCACCGCTACGCTACCCTGCCTTGGCATGGAGAGGGGCGTGCACCCATGGTGCTAAGGCGGAAGTCCTGAAGAGGAAGCCCGTATCCAGACTGTAAGAAAAGAGAACAGGAATGCAGAACTTACAAATAAATGGATATTTCAAGGTATCAGACTGAATCCCTTAATTTCCCAGGCCAACAAAAGAACTAGGAGAGCTCTGGAGGCTTTTTCTTGGGGAAAAGAAAGCAGGCTTTTTCTTGGGGAAAGAGAAAGACCATTATGTCACCAGAAAGTGCAGGAGGCCTCCAAGTGGGACCTCAGCCGCTTCTCCAGTAAGAACTCGAGTGGGTTTCAGTCGTCAGCCAAAGTTCAAAAATGGTATCAGTGCTCAGGCACTTCCATTCTCCTGAAGAAATAGGTATGAGTGGAGGTCACAGGAAATTATAGGTCCTCTTCTAAGAACAACATGAGTCCATTCTACATGCAGCTCTGCCCTGCCCTGCCCTCTGAAATCTGCTTGTGCTGGTCACAGACATCCCCTTCCCCCGCAAGACATCCTATGGTGCACCCCAGGCCTGACAGATTGAGTAAATGCACTGGCTGCTCTCCGGAGGTCCTTCGTTGCCCAGGCCTTTGCCACTTCTCCCTCACAGCACAGCACTGTTGTGTCTCCATCTGTAGGGATATTCACAAGTTGCCTGGACACAGTGCTGGGTGGCCCTGCCTCAGCACAGGGGTTCAACCAGGTGATCGTCAGGTCTCTGCCAACCTCGCATATCCTTCTATTCAGTGAAACTGTCCTGTCTCTCCTCTCCCACACTGAAGTTGCTAAAATGACTGGCAAATTGTTGGCCCTGAGGGCAAACCTCTGGAGTTCAGCTCCAGTGTGCCTAATTCAGATGGATCGATCCTTCCGAGGTGCCTCCATTGGCTCTGAGGCAAATGCTGACATTCACTGCAGAAGACTACCCTTCAATGCCTTCTGAAATATACCTACACCTAAGCTGCCATGGCACAACAAATTAATTAATTCTTGGTCCACCATGCTGGATCTGGGGTGATGGTTACTCCCTAGCCAAAGAAAAGTGCTTTGCTTGGCTTCTCCAGCTGAAGCTGGTGGGTTAAATTTAAAAAAACAATACTTTTTGCACACCTCTGCTATAAATGTGCATTCCCTATGAATGTGACTAAGGCCCTGAGGACCATGCACTGATGGATAAGGTGCTGTTTCACTGGGAGCACTGCATCCCAGCACAGCTGACAGGAGCCATCCTCCTGCCCCCACAGTTACAGACAGCTGCCCTCTCACATTCTCTTAGACCACTTTTTCTGCAGCTGTGTGGTGATGGAGGGAAGCATCCAGCTGAAAGGCAACCAAATTTTTGCTGGATTATCTTTCTACCACATCCTTTTCACACTGGAGTTCACCACATGGCTACAGAAACATGTATCCTGTTACCAAGAAGTGGTTTGTGTGCAGAAGGACAGAGAGTGTGGGCTTTGGATGCAGGTGTGGCCTACTCAGCCTCTACTGAGCAACAGCCTAAAGGCACAGCTGCAGCATGGATAGTAAGCAGCAGGGGAAAGGAAAAATCTCCTAAAGAAAGCAGTTATTGTCCAGTGGTAGCTTGGGCTCATAGCTTTTAACACATCTATTACCAGGGCAGGACAAGACTGCAAGGAGGCACATTCACCATGGCATCTCTGTAAGACTGGGCAAGGAGACCCATTGTGCATTTACCACTGGATCACAAGTGCAACCATGGGATCGGACCCTTTGTGGTGCTGATCAGAATAAGAACATGGGGTGTAGGTGCATATATTATGTGAATTAAAAGTAAGTATTATAAAAAGAAACATACCTTGGAATTAAAGATAACATACTTTGGCTTACACGTATGTTCTGAGCTATTTGTTATGATAGATGATGTTGCATTTAGTCCTTGTCCATCACAGGGAATTTGAAACTTCTTGTAAATAACCTAGAATAAGAAGAGAAGATAGCTAACTGCTAAACTAATAATAAAAAGCAAATCAAAATTAAAATATCAGTGGAATTGTGGGCATCATGGCCTGTATCACCAACAGTGTGGCCAGAAGGCCTAGGGAAGTGATCATTTCCCTGTACTCAGCATTGCTGAGGCTTTCCCTTGAGTGCTGCGTCCAGTTCTGGGCCCCTCACTACACAAAGGGCATTGAGGTGCTGGAGCGAGTCCAGAGAAGGGCAACACAGCTGGTAAAGGGCCCAGAGTGAATAATAAAGGAGCTGCTGAGGAAACTGGGGGTGTTTAGCCAGAAGAAAAAAGAGGCTGAGCAGAGACCTTATCACTCTCTACAACTGTCTGATAGAAAGCCGTAGCCAGGTGGAGCTCAGCCTCTTCTTCCAGGTAACAGGTGACAGGACAAGAGGAAATGACCCTAAGTTGCACCAGAGGGTGTTCAAATTGGACGTTAGAAATTTTTTTCATGGAAATGGTTGTAAAGCATTGGAAAGACTGCCCAGGGAACTGGTGCTGTCACTATCTCTAGAAATGTTCAAAAAACACAAAAATAGATGTTTCACTTGAGCATGTAGTTTAATGGTGAACAAGGTCTGGGTTGACAGTTGGACTTGATGGTCTTCAAGGTCTTTTCCAGCACTAACCATTCTATGATTCTAAGTGACTCATCCAACAAAGAAAGCAAGCTGAACTTACCACTACCAGGAAAAATACCATGCAGCTTAATGAAAATCCACTGGTATAGCCAAGGTATCCTGAAAGAAATTAAGAAGTCTCATACAGAATAATTTTATTAGTCTTATCTTGGTTTTTACTGCTTTTTGTTTCTTCATGAAGAGTTCAAATGTATTAAACATTTAGTATGTATTGTGAACTTCTGGACAGGACAAAAGCATGTCCTGCTGGTGTGAGAGTTCCCAAAGTCTTTCGAGTCTCCTAACTTTTGGGCAAGCCTAAGCCTTGCTCTGAGCTGTTGTGACTTCCTCAGGGTCACCTTTACATCAGTTTAGCTAACTTTACTCTTAAAAGAGGTTGTGATAATTAAGAAAAACCTGAAAGTGTTCAGTTGCAATCTGAACGTGACCCAGGTTCCCTGAGTCACGTCAGCTGAGTTTGGGGGTTTTTTGTCTCAAAAGGAAGATCCCAAATGGACTTTGGTACCAAATGTTGTTACTAGCATGGTTTTAAAAAGATACACTGTGTACCTACTGGCATCTCAGGGGATCCAAACATATCTGAAAATGCAATTCTCTGTACACAGCTTACTTCAAAGTCCAATACTTCCAATTAACCTCACCAGTAAAAATATTGATGCTGATAGAAAAGTAACATTTTCTGTAACCTCACCCTTGGTAAACTTGTTTTTATGGGCCACACATAAAATTGAATTACCTTATGAAATGAAGACCCTCTTAACTATAATTTTTAAAATCAATTTCCATAATGGTATGGATAAAGCTGGTTTATACTGAGCTCAATCGCTGTGATAATTTAGGCCTAATTGTTTAAAAATGCTCAGAACACAGATTATTTCTGGATCAGGGAGGCTGCTTAGATAACAATGAGAACATATTTTTCATATTATAGTTGAATTGTCAGTTTGGCCATCAGTGGCATGATGTCTGGATTCCTTTTCTTGATACTCATGATGGCATTTTCATCTTACCTAAGTTCTTCAGCAGACATAAAGGGAGGATTATACCAAACGTCACTGTGACAACAAGAATCCGCCCATCCACGTACCATTCTCTGTATAAAACATTAAAAAAAACCATACCATGAGCACATCTTAAACATTTTCTAGTTTTCCTCACTCAGTCATCCTCTTTGATTTTTATACTTACAGAACCATTTTTGGTCTCCTTACCCAACAAGCTCCTACAAAAGGAGAGAAGGGACCTCATCTTGGCTTTGTAGACTCATTAAGTATCCATGGCACTGCTCTGACTTCCAGGGCAGATTTCCAGAGTCACCAAAGTATTACCCTACCATGGAGATCAGTGTGTGGGTCTGAGAGGGAGAACCACCACCTCTATAACCCTGATACAAACCACCCTGCCAGGATGATGAAAGATCATGCAAGGGGCCGTAGAGCACAGTGGGGCTGGGGGGACACCATGAGTCATTTGCTAAACCACCACATGACCAGAGCAGCAAACCAGGCTCTAGCAGGCTGGCATGCACTAGCTAGCCCAAGTCTGCATTTCCTCTACCAAAGTGCTTTGTATCCTACTGTAAAGAAAGAAAGAGGAGAAGGGGCAGTGTTAGTGATATTCTGTATGACTTGTTTCCATTGCTTGGTCCAGTATAGTAGGAAAGCCTGAAGAATGGAATCTCTGCCACCTTTACCTACACTGCAGCACACCATATAACCCAGTGCAAGAGGTATTTACTAGTATAAAGAAATGCCACCCCTCTACTAAAGTAGCTGGCAAATGCCAAGGAGTGATAACGGGTAGAAATCTTAGTATTATATTCTGCAGTTGTTATATGCTAGTATCAAAGAATTTCACTTTATGGACATTGTTTCAGGGGCAAAATCATAAGAGGCTGAGAACTCAGGGAAACACATAGTATCTTTAACTTGCATTGTTCCCAATATTTCAAGTGTTGTCTAACATTGTAAAATATTGGATTCTATGATAAGTGTTTTGTATATAACAAAATTCTTCATGAAAAGTTGGTGTGCAAAAAGGGCAACTAAAGCTTTCATTTCCTATCCATCTTCTCCTTCCCAAATTTGTCTTGTCTTTTATTAACACCCTGAGATATTCCTGTGAAAATCTACTTTGACAAACCTAAAGGGTATCCAATACTTCAGAGCTTTTGTAAACATACGCTTAAACTTTACTATACAATGTTAAATTCTACAGTCCAAGTACCAGAACTAATTCAACTTACGAAAAAGTTTCTTCTTTTCCCATTAGAAACTTTATGGCAGAAGGCAGCTCATTTTTGACTATGAAGAGATAGCTCAACATTGCTGGAGGAAGAAGAAGATAATTTTAGAAAACGGGTAAAATAGTTTGTGGAACAAGTATCGAGAAGCATCCTTAGCTTTTTCCCACATCAGTGTCTGATGACAGAAGACCCCAAACTATGACTGACTGTAAATTATTGGTCATTCAGTAATGTAGCATTTTTAAAGGGCTGCCACAAAATGATAGCCACAACTATACTGAGGAGCATGAAGATCCCTGAATGTCATGGAGAGAAGGAACCTGACTTGTTTGTAGCTGTAAAATTATTGAGATATTCCTGAGCTTAGTTTTTCAATTTTCCTTATTTCCTTTACCTCCAACATTCTGAAGAGATGTAGACCCAAAGACAATCATTTTCCCTGGCGTACCAAAGATCTGCTCACCAAGCTTTTCATACACCATGCAGCCTGCATGAGAAGAAGAGAAGGGTAACAAACACACTACTGAAAGCTGTTGAGTCAAAGCACTTATGATTCCTTTTCAGCCAAGCACCTATCCATGCATCCAAACCTACCCTTTGCAAGTAAATAGGGAGCTCTCTTGTAATTTCTAGGGCTGAAAATTATGTAGGAATGTTTTCTTGACTTCTATAAATGTTATTGTTGGCTACCAGTAACTTCTGAAATGGCAGCTCTTAATGTGAGCATTACACCCCTTTAGTGAGTCTGTCTATACCCCAAGTGACATGTTAAGTTCTGGTATCCTTGTCCCAGCATATTAAGTTTTGCACCTGCAATGAGAGTAATGTAGAAAGGCTCCTCTCCAGAAAAAAACCAGCACAGCAGGACCCACAAGTCAGCCCTGGCAGCCTGGACACACACTACTGCAATTCTGCAGTTCTGCTTGTCTTGACTGAATGATCAAATGAGGACAGCCACTGGTTGAGAGGATCATTTATGGCTTCTAAATGACGAAGCCTTCATTTGTGAATTCTCAGTGTTGCACATTTTTGGTAAAGCAGGCAAAGGTATAAAATATAACTAAAATTTCTTTTCAAATACCTGTCAAGCTTGTGAAACTCCTCTATTAATTGGTTTGTGTTTATGTTGATTTTTTTTTTACTTGGCTGTGATGTAACCTGATAAAAAGACTGGGCACTGTGAAGATGGTGAGATACACAGGAACACAAAGAGAAATATTACAGATTTACACTGGGCAGATGATTTTTAAAATGTATCCCATTATCTGGTTTTTTCTATATTAACTTACAGCAGACATTTCTGCTTTGAAGCTTGTGTAAAAAGTAAGTTTGAATTTAAATGTACCAGCAACATAGAAAACAGGACGTAGATTTTGGGAAGTAATGGGGTACAAATGTATCTGCATTGAGGAACCTGTACCTAGTGTAAACAGACGGTTGCTGACATTACACGTGCTATAACAGTAATCATGTGTGTCCAAATTGTATGTTTAAATATTACAGTATTCTTGTGCAGAGATTATTTTTCAAATATGCCTTTAGGCATTGTTAACAAGGAAAGAGGCTCGGACTTCAGAGCACAGTGTCATTCTGTGGAGTCCCTCATGCCATTAAAGGAATTTCCAACTGCCCTTCCCTGGAAAAGTGAAGATTAAAGATACCCCAGGTGTAAAGAAGTCTTCTCCCCCATGGACCCTTGCAGACATTGTGCAATCTTTTCTCTGTGTTTCACAAGTCCATCACCCGCCCCATGGTATCCCCTTTCCCTGTTTCCCCATTGGCTATGGGGCTTGGTGTCCTGTTCTTCTCTTCCTATGGTCACTTCCCCCTGCCCTGCCCCCTGTACCACCCACAAACCTGAGACCCTATATAACTAAGAAAAACCACATGCTCTCCCTCTCTGGCTCTGGATTCACCTTCAGCACACTGGAATAAATACTTGCTGGAAATTGATTTGGGCTGGGAGCCTTCTGCCTCTCTTGCTGAGCTAGCCTTGTAAGGTGTGTGGCTGTGTGAGCTTGAATTGCCGCCTGAGCAGTTCTCAAGCAGTTTCTCTACTGGAGAGGCTGACTGGGATCTAGAAGGGCCATGGCTGCACTCTGAAAAGACACACTGTTACATCATTCAACACAATACTGTAGGCAACTTCTAATTTCTTGTGTTTAGATAGTGTATCTGTGTTACAGTCACACTTCTCTCTGTGAAGGAACTGTTCCCTTTTATTTTATTCTAAGAAAACTCCACCACAAAGATTATCAGGAGTTTCACACTAATCACTAAGGACAAACTGTATTTCCAGGTAAGTTTCACCATAGGCCAAGATTCATTATATTTCATTTGCAATTTGATTTGTAATGCAAAGAAACTATATGAGCTGTTCTTTCTAGCTCACTGAAGATAACATTTCAGGGCAGCAGAATTCATTCTTTGTCATAAGTTTTTGTCTTTACAGTGATGCTGTTTTCCATTGCCATGCTATGTATTATTTAAATCCCTGTAAATTCTAGGCTTCTGACCCAAAGTACATCAGGCCTTCCTATTGTGTCAGCAAAGTGACAGAAGCTCCATCTTACACAAAGCACCTGGCCTCATCTGAACACTTGACACCTCTTGATTTTTATATTCTACTGAATGGTGTAACATCTTAAATTACCTGTTTCCTTTGAACACACCAATAGGAGATGTATTGAATAAATAGACAGCAGTGTGACCGAAACCAAAAGCAGCCTAAAAAAGAACGGAAAATAAACTTTACCATACGAGATGAGGCCTGACATTGCAATATTTCATGTCAGTTCATGTTCCTATTGACTCTGAGATAATTTTTTATTCTTCTGACAATGCAAAAAGCCCTAAAATACATGTGATTCACATCCTGCTTGCAGTTCCACCTTGGATGTAGAAAACTTTCCATGTAGAGGGATACAACCAAATAAAACTTAGTGAGCTGCAGAGCACAGCCTCTTAGTGAGTTAAACCTCCCCATACTGAAAAAAGCAAGAATAAAGATGTTTTATCAGATAGGAATGAAGATTTATCAGAGCATGGACAAGCCAGATATGTCACTCAAAATCGATTCTAAGGCTTTTTTTCCTCTGGAAACAGAATGAAAATTTAAAGGAGAGTCCTGTGTTTACAGACTTCCATACCGAATGGAAGCATCTTTTCCCAGGACGTGTTTCATATGCTACCAAAGGGGTGCCCAAGGAGGAGGAAGATATGGGGAGTTAAGGGTAGACTGGCTTCCCTTGGGAATAAAGGCCACAACCAAAGGCATGTACTTTATCCAGGTAGGGATTCATGTTCCCTGACTGATGCCAGTCCTGGACTAACAAGATCCATAATTTAACTTCACAAAGAAGAATTGCAGGAAGTAATGACCAAACTGTTTGTGCAGGAAACTTGCTGGCACAAATGGTAATTAGTCAATGCCAGGGGCCAAGTGCATAAAAGCACATTTTCTCATTGCTCAATGTCTTTAATCCAAGCATCATGTGTGCCTTCCTCTCCAACACTCTGACACACAAAGACCTGATGATGTTTTCATGATGTGTGCGAAGAGCATTCAGACAATCTGTTGGCAATTCCTCCCTTTATTATGACAACTGCCCTCCGGACACTGAGGAAAACAAGGCTAAAATTCAAGAGAAAACAAACTGCTGCCATAGATAGGCAGCAACACATCTTTTTCATAGGAATACATAGAAAGAACAGAATGAGAAGCCTCCTCCCTCCACTTTTTTATTAGCTTAGACTGGAAATACTTTAGTGCCAAATAATGACCAACTAGTGTCTTGGGGCCAGAGGAGCAGGGAGAAACATGAAGAGGTGATAGGAGGAACTGTCCTTTCGCCAGCAAAGAATGATGGTTAATAACAACACACTCTTTATACAGCCCTAAGGGTGTTTCTCCTTGAGAAGGTGGAGAAGGGAAGGAACACTGTGCTGGCTGAGGCCACACTGGTCCATTTTTTATGGATTTGCTAAGCCCTGCTCCTGCCCGTGCTCCCTGCCGAGCTGTTCCGCCCCTGTCTGCCTACAGACACGGCGCTCAGCCCCAGTGCTCAGCTGCTGGGGCTGACTCACTCCCAGCCCCAAACGGCCACAACTCTGCATGCCAGCATCCAGTCTGTCTTAATATTAAAAGCTTCTGTTTTTCAGGCACTGAGCTCATGGAGCCTTTGCAGTGGTAAAAATAACACTCCCAAGCAGCCAGGTATTTATCTGATCTGTTGTCCTTAGCTCCCCATAGGGTTCCTACAGACACTTGGCATTTTCATTAGCACTGTATGAAAAACTTGTTTGTGCTAGGACTGTGGTATGGACAGGAACATTCGTGCCAGAACCACCCCTTGGAAAGGAATGAAAATGTCCATGCCACTCGTTCTGCACAAATTCAAAACAGAAGCAGGGGAGCCTGCACTGCAGTCCCAAAAGCACTCCCCTACTTTTTATTTTGTCTGCTTTCAAGAAGTGCTGGTAGCTGCGGAAGCTAACAGCAGATGCAAAATTTACCTTCCCCCAAAAGAATACACAATTTAGGCCAGAGGACTGATACAGTGTTGGGAAGAACAAAATGCTTCTGTGATGTCACTGCTGTCTTCTCCCAGATCCTACATTTACCAGGTAAACTGAAACCTGTGCTGTCCATCCCCTCTGTGAAGTCCCAGGCTTTGGGGCCAGAAGACCTGTGAGGCTTATGCAGTTACAAGAATTATTTCACTGAGCAGTTCTGAACCCTTTAAAGGTGCAGAGGATCAACAAGCACAGGGTTTGTTCTCTACAGCCTCCCTGTGGGCTGGTCTGCCAGCCTGCCCTAAAACACTGCAGGAGTTACACTGTGGCTTCCTGACTCCTTTCAGACACACCCAGCAGAAGTGGCTGCAGTGTGAAACCAGCTGTAGTCTCATACTATCCCCAATCTAACAAGCCCCTCTGCCTCAGCAAGGTTTTTCAGATCACATGCAGTGCTGGGTTAAATGCAGGTTGAAAATGCTGGCCTTACGTGTGGCCAGCCCCTATTTCTCTCCAACATGACCCAGCACTTTAGTCCCGGCTCTCCAGGATGAAACCACAAGCAGCAACAACTGCTCTTGCCATCCCCAGGTAGTCCGGCTCATCTCTAACTTCCCAAACTTTTTGTGTTATCTTTCCACAACAAAGTTTTCTCTCCTTTTGCATACTGGAAATGATGCTCTCTTTTGGTCTAGGCTGTAGTTTATCAATAACACTGGGATTAAGTTCCTCTGAGTTCCTACCCTCAGTAATTTTGCCTAGAAAGTATAATGCTTTGTTATGGCACTGTGAGGCAAATAAGATGTGTCATTGCCATGTTTATTTTGCACATCTTATGCTTAGGATATCAGATCTGAATTGATCCAGATGTTCATGGCAGTGCACATTTCACACTGCAGGAGCCCAAAAGTTGTGAGAGTGGAAATCAGGCAGGGTCTGCTTTGTTAGTGCTGAAAATGCTCCCTTAATTTTTCCGCATCTGCAGGATTTTCAGGGATGGTGCATGCCAATATTGGATAAAGCAACCTAGAACCTTTCCAGAATTGTGTTACTCAAAAGCAGTGAATTTAAGATCTTTCTCATGTGCAAAAAACAGTGAAAGTATTGTTAGGACTCTAATCACCTGCAAAGCAGAAATGATCTACCTGTGAAAGGGACAGCAGAACTATACATTTATGGGAAAAATGAACTGAGTAAGAGTATAAGAAAAAATGTATCACTAACGGACTAGGTTTAATGCTGAGATTATGGCATGAGAGCAGAACATTTAAAGCAGTTCAACTTTCAAGCATAACTACAGACACCACGTTAGGATCCTGCATCTCCAGGCTTCCAAGAGAGAAGTTCCGCTAGCCTGCTCAGCTATGTCCTGCTAACTTACTTCCTTTGATCTCAGCTGGCTGCTCTATCTCAAGGCCAACAGATCTAAAGGCATCATAAAGCTAACAAAAACTATTATCCACTTTTAAATGCACACAGTTAATTCTATAGAGAACAATGTTGTCATTTTACTGTATGAGATCTCCACATTCATGTTTGGCAGTTTTTTGTACAATGTGTACAAATCTACAGATCTAGTACACTCACTATTCGGGTTGAGCTCAATCAGCAACACACCTTGTTACAAGTTTCTCTGGTGTTCACATCACCTGTCTTATCTGCATCGCTTAAAAGAAAATGCATTTTTACATCCTTTAGAACAAGCACATGTCACTTAACTCTCATAAAAATTGCTGAAAGAATGAGAAGAGAATGGGATTATAAAAAACTAAATCAGTAAGGAGAAATTGAGGCTGCTCCTTTGCTGAGAGCCTATTATCACAGAAGAAGTGACAAGGCTGAAAAGACCTAACTTCTTTTACTCTCCTTACAGTGATGCCTTTTCAGAACTACCTAAAAACAGAGGCCTTCAGGCATCAATAGCAGTTATTGCAACCACCAGTTTGTACTCTCAGAGATGGAGTATGGGTGGAATATTACACACAAGTAATGTTGTAATTACTTACAACATTAAAAAAATGCGTAAAAAAAGCAGCAAAAATAAACTCTGTCACTCTGCTAATGAAAGATGTAAATTACAGTCCAGCCTAGCTTAGTGACAACACAATAATGAGATGTTCTCTGCTCTTAAAGTAAATGGATTAACTCCTTTGATTACTCCTAGACTTTACCCAATCACAGCAAACTGTAAGCTAGCAGCATGCATCTAGCTATCCTGGCACAAAACTCCAGAGCAGATGGCTATACGTACCACTTTGGCCATCTACTCTCCTTTATACAGGGCTCAAATTATAAATTTCCCAAAATCCTAAGAAATTATAAAAGTTCTATATTTTTAGATCTGATGTTCAAGAAATGACATCTCTTTAGAGCAATCTGTAAAGTCAATAACTATGTTGAATAGTTCTCAAATATTGTAAATTATTGTATTTCTTCCCTCAATGAACATTTATCATTGAAATCTGCACACAATTCCCAACTGATTTCTTAACAATCACTTTTCAAAATGAAACGTCTCATACTGAGATACAGAATAACACTGTCTTAGTCATTCAATGGCACTGTTTCATTTTCAAAATATTAAATTCTCCTTTATAAAAAGTCTCTCTTTTTTTTTTCTGGAGTTAAGTAGTCTACCTCAGTTCTTTTCTATACTAAAATCTTGGCTATATTTGTCTTCGCTTCCAAGGACTCTCACTGAAGAAACTGTGGGAGTGAGATGAAAATATTACATGCGACATATAAAGGAATTTAAATATTCTTGGTTTTAAAAAACTGTTTATTGCACCATGCTTCGAAGAAATCTCTGGAGATCCTGTGACACAAGAAAGAACTAGGTACTAACCCACTGCAGCTATTACTGCTGAATATTTTTGATTGTCTATGTAGCTTGCAGAGCACAGGAAAAATCCCTGTCTAGGTCTGTAGTAAATAACATAGACTTACTTTTCTCTAGCACTAGAAGTAGTGGCTTTTTCCACAAAAACATTTGACTGAAAAAAGATGTCTGAAACTTGTAGCTAATATTTTCAGGCTTGAATGCTGTACTTGGTTACACATGGACTATAAATCCCTCCACTTGCTGGCAGTGCACGCATTCTTTAAACACAGTGAAATTCCATGGAGATCAGCTACTCACCACATGAATACTTACAGAAAAAGGAGAATTCCTGTGTTGGCCAAGGCAAAAGCAAGACCCAAAATCCCACTGCCCATAATTGCATTGCTAAGGTTGAAGACGGACATTCCCAGTGAAGTAGTTCCTGGGATCTGGAGAAATAAAGACAGATGTGTCAGCAGCAGCTTGGAACAGAGCAAGGAAATGCACTTCTGCTTCAAACTCCATGTTTTGTGATGTATGAGATATAAGTAACTATTGCTATGGAAATGACAAATTTGTTTGAAGGAGGAGAAAGCGTCACTGTACTCTGTCACAGCCACGCTGCTTGCTGCCAGACAGATTTTGGAAACTGACCTAAATAGTACAGGCAACACACAGCTCATACTGCACTCTCAGTTTTAAACTCCATCTTCCACTACACCTGAGAAACATCCTGGACATGTAATTTATATATAGTAAAGCCATAAGGAACCACCACAGCTTCCTGTCCAACAGAGGCCAGAGGGATTCCCTTACCTCAACCCGACCAACATTGCTTGGGGGTTTTGTTTTGGGGTTTTATTTAAGTGCTGATCCCAGGCAGTTCCTATTGGAAATTGAATTTAGTTATAGTTCTGTGTGCCTAGCACTTTTGAAGACAATGTCTAAAGGCCTTTCATATCCACAACGTGCAGTTCATTTTGACAGGGAACAGAACAGTGAGAGAGACTTACATATTCATCACATTTCTTCTTCTCAAGGTGGCTGTTTGTGAGACTTCTTCTGCTTTCTCGATCCGAAATAAACTTGCTGAAAGAAGTCAAAGGATTTATTTCCAGCAAGTGCTTAGAAAACGTGAACACATTCATTCCATAAGGAGCATGTGATTACAAAATACACAACATACAAAAACTGTATGTGAAAAGAGGTCAAACTCATAACTGTTCAATAAACCAGATTATGCTTCACTGATACAGTATACATTGGGCATCAATAAAGGTAGCATCAGCACAAGATCAGAATAAATGTGTATATATACAAAATAAATGTATATACAAAATGGTGTTTTAGGCTACTTAGGAAAGAAGCAGAATCAATTTTGTGGATGGGAAAGTAATTTGTTTGCACAGAAGCTAAGAGGAGATACTTCTCCAGGGTGCTGCAGAGGCACACATGACCAGTACCCCCCTGCTCCCAGCCCCTGCATGTGGGGTGAGCGTAACTAACACCACTCTACAAGACAAGCAGTCATTCTCTGTAGTCCAATGGGTTGTACTTATTCCTCTCCCTCATTATCAGGCCCTGAAGGTCCTGTGAAGTAAGTACAACAAGAAACCAAACAGACTTCTTCTTCCCTTCCCTATTGACCTCAAGACTCCTGGACACCAGTTCAATTACTTCCTACCTTGCCAGGCTGGAAGGTCCCAGGCACACAGCCCACCAGGCAGTGGTGATGACCCCTCCACAGTAGAGGAAAGCATAACAACATCCTGGGCACTGACTATAAAATCAAGCAGTTACAAGTCCTAAGTGGGGAATTTGGGACTGCAGCTGCCACTGGCCAGAGAGAACCCCCTGTCTTCTGCATCCTCCAAGGATTATGGGAGTGGCCTACATTCCTTTACATGATTTTTGAGTTGAGATTATGATTGTATACTGATACAACAAACCATAGATAAAGATCTGACCCCATCTGCTGAGGATCCAGGTGACTAGAAATTGTAAGTCAAATTGTACTATAAATTCTGTATTATGCTACTTATAGATTGTACTGCATTGATTCTGCTTGTTGAAATTCTGTGCCATTGTAATAATAAATTCTGTGCTACACTAACCATAATACCCTGCTAAAAAATAAACCTTTAATTGTAACTATGAATTACTGCCATCATCATTCTGCCAAGGATCCCTAAAAGATTTCACCTGTCCCCTCACTGGCAGGTGGCACTGCAAAACCCTACATTGCCACTGAAACCTTAAGGTGCAACATAGGGTTGGTACAGCTGGAGTTAAGAGGAGGAAGATGTGACACCCACGCCAGTGCTGGCTGGACAATCCTGAACCAGGCAACCTGCTCTGTTGGTGCACTGTTCTGGGCTACTGGATTTTCATGTAAGTGTCTTTCAAAACTCAATGCTGAATTCATTATACTGCAAAATTAAACACTTCTGTGCAGGGAAACAGAATAAACAGCTTTTCTTTCTCTTTACTCTTTACTAATCCTGTGTCCTTGATGTATCCACATTTAGGAACTTAGTGTCCCCCTGTGGCAGTGCTGGCATCCTTGAGATTTACAACACTTCTGATTTGGATGAGCTGTTATTTTCTCACAGATCTTCTCTTCAGCAAACATTTTAGTTTGTATAAAGCATTCTTTCAGCTTTTCATCTTTTGAAGGTTTATGCACAATTAAGTCCCTGGCATCTTTGCTAATCCACAGATGGTTCTTAGTCTGCACTGGCTAATGCCTCAGCCATCGTCCACGTCACATACCTAACCAGGGGCTGTCACCAAGTGTCAGAGCCCATTTTAGCTGTAGCTACATTAAGCCGGCTCTTCTTAAATTGAAACAGACAAACAGCAGCACTGCTGGTCCTTTCCCACAGTGGGAAACATTTACTGGCCAGGGATGTATAGTTCAAACTGTGACTCAAGACTTTGCATCATCTCAGTACATCCAGCAGTATTCAGGCTGGTAATAAACGCATGAACTTGTAAAGACAGAGCTTGAGCAAACTCCCCTACTGCCTCAGCTGTGGCCTAATTACTAGTGATATATATGATAGCACAGCTTCTAAGGCTATGCCAAAATCATACAGCTATAATGCTGCTTCCACAGCTGACACACTGGGCCTTGTGTCTTTAACATTTTGTGTTTATGCCTTAAATCCAGGCCTAGATGGCAAACTCTAAGTAGTATTTTAGCTGGGCTTTTCTGCAATTTTGACTCCTGCCCATTGGTCTGTTTTGATTTCCTTGATATCAATAAAAAAGAACTATAGGCTTCTCCTGTATTTTTTAAATACTAACTTCAGCAACTAATTTGCTGCAAAATATAGACATGATGTCAGATTTGCCAGCTCTAACACAGTTGGAATAGATGGCTGAACCTCCCCCACCGTTTTATGAAGTGAAAAGCAACCACTTCTAAGATAGACTGATCCGAAATTAGCTTTCCAAAGCTCACCTTGTAGGTATTTTATCCTCATAGAATAAAATCTCAACCTGATTCAGAGTAGGTGCTTTTTCTCTTTCATGTCAGTTTAAAGCCCATCTCTTAAACACAGGCAGCAGAGTGTGAACGGTTTGAAAAAGACATTCCAGCTCTCTCTCTCTCAACACCCTGCAGGCAATTTGTACAGGCAGGAGCACAGAGAAAAGTTTTGTCTCATTTGAATTTGTAACTGCTCCTGGGAACATCTGTGGACTTTGCCTTCTTCTGTCATTATGGAGATTATGTGTCATTTTAGATTTTGTCAAGAGTTATGATAGAAGTCACTAATCTGCTCCCCCAGTTCTGCTCATCGCCCTGCAGCCAGTTCCCCCTTAATAATTACAAAAATAATGAAATTGTAGATACTATTATTATTGCCTTCTGGTATTACAGTTTAATGAAAAATGATTGTTAAAACACTAACACACAATAAAGATAACATTTGACTAACATTACTTGAATATAAAAGTGACCATGGGACTTTCCATTAGAATATCTCTGACAGAATAAACAGCTTCTGCAAAGGTGGTATCTTCCATGGCCAATAAACATGTTATTTCCTTAAGGATGGGACTTTGAAAGAACTAGTCTGATTTGATAAATTGATCCAAAGTACTTTCTTCTGAGTTAGTTCTAGAGTAAAAATGGAGCGGGTTTGTTGCCCAGCTGGGCTCCTCATCCACCCTGCATTTCCCACGTCACACTGCACTTTTCTCCATTTATGCTGTGTGATGTGTACAGAAGGGCAAAGTTAGACATGGGAATACAGGTACTGGGATCCCAAACCATGAGGTACATAGCACTGAGCCCAGCTTCCTTATGGGGGACTTCCCAGCCCCTCCTCCCCGCCCCAGGACAGCTTGCCAAGACAGCTCAGCAGCAATGCAGGACAGGGGGATAGGGGGATGTGGGCTCTGCCTGTGCTGCATTTGCTGTTGTAGGCAACTTAACCTGCAAGCCCATGGGAGAGACCTGCCTTGGGACAATGCTTGGTGCCGCCATACCATATGACAAATTTTCCATAAATGAAAAATATTACTGATCTTAAATGAAATAATTTTTTTTGAAAATGTAGGGTGGAAGGTAATCCAGTGAATTCAGAAGAAACAAATTTTATCAAGATAAAATGTTTTTTATAAACATTTTTTTTTTCATTTCAGCATGTTTTTTTTCCCATAGAGCATATGAAAGGAAACATATGTTGGAATACTGGAATTTCTAGTTTAACTGTGCCATGCATCTGCTCTGCTTAATAGACATGCTTAGAAAACAAGCCATTCATTGTCACAGAATGCTGTATTTTTGACCTTTATGAATATGACACAAATTAAGTGAAACGCCTGTTTATGCCGGCCTCTCCCAGCCCGCCCAAGGATCAGAGGCCACTGTGAGAGCTGCTGTGGCAATGCACTGTAGGACTGTCTGTACCATCAAAGCCTTGGGACTCCCTGACAAGCATGAAATCCATTTGCACTGTTTGTTGTCTTCATTTCAAATGCTTTACCCATCACTGAAAAGACATAACCTGTTCTTATATATTTTTGCTTTCCTGTTGTGTTTCCTGTATCACAGCTGAGTATGAACAGACTATACAAAACCTTTCAGATACATTCATGAAATATCCTGGCCAAGATAAAATGAGCTCATCGTTGTGATGCATGAAGCCTCACAGCTGGCCTGGAAAGAATATCTTAATCTAATAATCTTCCTGGTTTGATTTAGTGCAAAGTAGAAACTTAGCCTTATTGATAAAGTGGTTTAAAAAGGATGATGTTTAACTATGGTTTCCAAATTTAATTTATTTAAGGACGTCAATGAGAAATGTTTGACTAAGGTGATACCCCCAAGCTAACCACTTTGGCTCAGCAGAGTTAGCCAAAAACCATTTAGCCATCTCAGATACGTTTAAACATAATTCAATTAAAATGGTATTTTACAATGTCTTAAACATTTGTTAGGGAAAGCTAGTTTTGCCAAGATGACAGAACTTTATCCCTAGGCAGCTTCTTAAACTGCATGCTAACTTAGGCAGTGGCAAAGATTTCCAGGGCAGGCAAGAACAAGAAATGCAAAGGAAAGCTTGATCTGACTTAGACTATGAAACTTGGACCAGATCTTAGCACACCTACTAACAACCTTGTTAACTAAACAAGGGGTGCTGATAACTTACTAGCAGCTGTAAACCAAGACAGGCATTCAGACATCAGCTTCCTGAGAGCATTGTCATAGTTACAGTTAAGGAGTAAGTTATCTAAATACTGATTTACAATTATGTGCAGAGATGGCAAAGTTTTATAGCCAGGAGACATAGTTAATGGTCACAAAATCCATGTCTGGGTTTCATGCAAATCTCTGAACTGACATTTTCAGAAGGCATTCCCATTCAACTGCATACAAAGAAAAACCCCCTCTTAGTACAGCCTCTTCAAATCAACATCCCCTCCTGACATATAACTATATATTTAGGCCCAGAAAAGGCTGGAAAGTCATAGGAATACATAGGATTCTTTTCCAAGATCATGAAACACTTGGAGTTTACAGTCAAATTTGGAATCAGGTTGTACCTGGTGTACCATCTCTAAAAGACCCATAAAAAGTTGCTCTACGTTGAGCTTGAAAAACTGTGTGCTGAGAGAAAAAAAAAATCTAAAATTAAATACAGAGAGCAAAATCAAAGAGGCTGAAACAAAAAAGGTATGTTAGTTGAAAAGAACAGATCAAATCTAAAGCTCAAGTGAAATCAACAGAAAAAGTCCCACTGATTTTGATGGACTTGGGCATTTTACAAGGCCTCACATCACATGCCAGGCAGCACGAAATGTGTTGTTCCCTATGCCTGTTAACCTCTTGCTCCATGGAAAAAAGGTATTTACCAAAATAGTTATAGAAAGGGACTAACCACATCCTTTCAGGATGTGTTCAGCATGGGTGCAGAGCAGGATGTGCCTGCCTGCTGGTCACATGTGATGGCGTGGAGGTGCTTACACAGGGCACTGGCTGTGGGTGGCTCAGGGACAGCCTCAGCCCCAGGGCATGCTGGCAGGGCTGCACTGCTGCACACGTGCTGCTGCACTGGACGTGTGGACAGTGCAAGCTGCCTTGAAACTCTTGATTTGGACATGGAGGGGAACATGAACAAACTGGGATATACAGGGCAAAATAGTCATGTATGGGATGCAAATACTACCCCATGAGTGCCTGGGCTGATGGCTAAGAGAACCATAATAGGCTATATCCTATAGCCAAATGATAGATCCTCCTTCTGCAGAGGAAGCAAGCTCCCCACAAGGGAACAGAAAATTGTGGAATACGTTAATCTGCCCTGAGAGCCAAAACAGTAATCAGAAATTCTGCCTCTGAGTTTCTGACCCTCTTTCCTCACTCCACTTTTCTTCTTCCTTTTGCAGGCAGCCTGGATCCAACCCAGACCTAGCCACGCTTACTGTGCCCTAACTCCACAAAGCACACTGTGACCACACAGGACCAGGCACATACAGCACACTCCTTCCCCACCCTCCATAAACATTCACTGACAATGAAGTGCCAGCAGGGTTTTTCCCCATAACAGTTACTGATGGCATCAGCCAAAGTGCTGGGGAGGCACAGCCAGCCCAGTATAGCCACTCCTTGTCTCAAGGATATAAATCCTCAACAGGCTCCAGGGAGTGAATTTACCACTGTCAGCCCCTAAGCTTCTCTCCTTACAACATGAACCAGCAGGAAAGCAAGCAGGTTCATACTGGAACTGTTTTGTTTTGGCAAAGTTGGAGGGGTTTTTGTCTTGCCTTTTTTTTTTTTTTTTTTTTTTTTAACAGAAGTGGTTTATATTTCACTTTGGCACTTCCCATCAAAGCAGTTGCATCAGAAAATTCCTGGCCAGCTCTAATCTTCACCAGCACAGCTGCGCTGCGGTCACAACACCACCCGCCCTGCTGGTGATGGCCCCAGGACTTCCCCAGGGCTGGGGCTGGGGTGGGGACAGGCTGGCACTCTCCTGCCCCTGCCCCTCCCCCTGCCACCAGCCTGGGCCCCCTGCTCTGCCCCACAGCACGGCTGGCTGGTTTTGCTGTGTGAATGGTGGGGACAAGGCTGGGTGCTTCTTCCCACACCTGTCACCAAGATCCTTGTCCACCCACACAGTTGCAAGTCCCACAACTGACTCTAATGTCGCCTGGGAAAAAACAGCTCTGAATTTTGTTCTAACACTAGAAAATGAGTTTCTCATGTAACTGGAGAGGATGCTGCCAACAAGAAGAAAAGGCAAGAGAAGACACTTTTAAAGGTCATAAAATAGGTAGTGGCAGCGCTGCAGAAGGGAGCAGAATGATGTGCCAGCACAGGCTTCCCAGCAGGGCTGGATCTGTATTCAGGCACTGACTGGCCCTGTGCTCCACCTTGGTTTGCAGTATTTGAACAGGAAGTTTGATCAAAACAGAGCTTCCTATTTTACAGCTCGCAAAATACAAACAGGGTCTGTCAGCAGGTCTTTGCTGTAAACTGGATGGCTCAGCACCTGTTGGAGGCTGGCAGGAGGGGCTGGAGAACTGCTTTCTGGTGGAAAAGGCAGCTCCTCAGAAATGACTGTAAGGTTATAGAAAAAGCCAACATCCTAATAATTGTATCGGTAATAACTGTAACTAATAATTTTCACCAATATTGATGCATTTTTAAACTTGATCTGAGTTAGGTGTAAGACTCTGTTTTACCCTCTTCTTGCCACCTCTGCCTTAAGGGAGCAAACTGCTGCCCAGTTTATCTTGCCAAATTGCAAATACAGACTGGAACTACATTTGCTGCCAACCACAGTAGCTATAATTCCCCAGAAGCTTGGATACATGGAGGTGGCCAGAGGAGTTACAATTATCATATCACAGATCAAAGGTCAACTAAGAGACTTCCCCAAAATTATGCCATCGTATTGTTATTACTTCTTTGCTGTGTGCAAGCAGACATCTAAAAATTTGGCTTTTTGCTGCATTATATGTTTGTGAATTTTATTAGACTAATTTGAAAGATTTAAAATGATGAATAAATTGCTACTCTGTTTGCTTTATCTGCTATTGCAGCCTATGCCCAACAGATGTTACGTATGAAATTCAAATTACATCTTCAAATGGAGCATGACTTGGTAATGAATAATTCAAGACACATACTGAAAATTAGAATGCTGTTTTTAAACAGTGTGGTTCTTAGCAGAGGCAACGTCAGTGGAAAAATACTTACCTATTTATCTGGCCATTTTCCACCTCTGTGAAATCATTTGAATCATTGCTGATGTTATCATCTTCAGGGACAGTCATATTCTGCAATTCAGTCAGTTCTAGTCCAGCTTTGAAAGGCATGCTGGGTGAGGAGCTGTGCCTATCCAAGTAGCTCTTCAAATACTAGTGTTTGGTTGGTATCTCGTGGGTAAACTACAGCCACAGTGTCAGCAACCTAAATAAAACAAAAGAAAAAATCCAAGATGTATACCACCAAAAGCAGGCAATATTACCAGGAGAAACCAGTGAAACCTGCACAGGAGTGACATCCACACCAATCAATTTTGTATCGTTAGATGGACCTCAGTTTATGACCTAAATACATTGCAGAACAGAAGTAAACTTGTATGTCTTAATGAGATCAACCTCACTAACCTTATAAATTTATCCTGTCCTGCAATCAACTGCTGAAGACAGTATTTTCTTTTTAAACTTGTGAGCAAACCAAGCCTGTTTGTTTCAGGAAAAAAGATTAACCTTCTACAAATTAAGGAAGAATAATTATTTGCTTGTCCAAGTCCCAGTTCAATACTTGGTGTTTGTCTTCTGTATGTTCTCCATTCTTACTTAAAAATATAAAATACATGTCCATGCAGTTGCTAAGTGGGATAGAAAGTGGCCCAGAGTTAACCCAGTACTCTGTTCTACTAATACATGTATTCCAACCTGTTAAGGATTTTTGGGGAAGCAGAGGTGCAGTGGATGCTTTAGATGTTTTTGGATGGTTAAATTCATTACGAACAAGGAGAGAAACAGAAAAAACCTAAACCCCTAAGCTCATGTATCACAGAAAGAGGGAGCAATGTATACCTTGTGTCAAGCAGGTATTATCTGGAGATCAGGTGATGTCTCCTCTGATAGCTGTGTTCCATAAAAGCACAGAGAGTAACACCAAAGGCAGATCAGAGACGTCTGCTACAGTGACATATTTCCTCATCAGCAATGCAAATCAACTGAAAGACCAATGTTTTCTGGAGTCCAACCACTCTCGGCTGAGCTACAACTCCAGCGTGGTAGTGAGGCAACAGTATGTTACTCACAAACAAGCTCCTGCACCACAACTGTCTCAATCCCCATTTTGTGAATGAATTTCCTGCAGTACTGCCAAACAACTACTCAGCCTGGGGTACGTGGTGAACCCTCAGACACCAGATTAATTTGGGGATATTTTTAAATTCTCAGGGCTACCTCAAAGTCATCAAATTGCTTGCATGCAACCAAAGAGGCATGAGCATCCCCAAGGTCTTGCAGGGCAAGACAGGAGGATGTAGTACACTTGTTCAGTTATGACATCTGCCTGTTTCAAATTAAGTTTACAGAAGCCAGTACTTCTGTTTTACACCACATCCCAACCACACAGAAGATGGCTTTGCAAATGAGCAGTTTTTTCCCTGTAAATACTTTCTCAGAAATGCCATTTCAAAGTTTACACGTGCTCCTCACAATTCCTCAAGAGGCAACCCTGTCCAAACTTCAGGTGCCAAGTTTAAAGGCTACCCTCGAGGCCAACAGCAGGGCAGGATCCCTTCTCTTCAACTGAAGGAGCAGCTAAGCATGTGATTATGGTGGCAAACACCACATGGTGCAAGGGTAGAGTCTGGGGTGTGTGAGCTGGTACTTTTCAACTCATCTGCAAAAGAGATTTCCACTACAGATAGAAGGATAAAATTGCTCAGGTATTAAAATGTTGGCACAATAAAATATTAAAAAAAAAAAAATATTTAGGTTGCTGATAAATAAATGCAGACTGGTAAGCAGAGGGTGGTTTTAGCATTCTGGAACAGTCTTCCTGGAGGCTGCAGGGATAAAATAGTCTACCTACTTTGGAAGAGAAGCACTATCTTTTTATAAAAAGATAAAGCCACAGGAGACGGCGACTGCTGAGGTGGCAAGGACCAAGGCCACTGAATTCTGAAGTTTCTTGTGACCGTGAGTTCTTAAAATAAACAATTTCTTAAGAGACCTGGCAACCTCTGTACCAGGATGCATGTCCCCTGGCATTTTAAAGCCTGTGTAAAGGTTCATCTGAGATTCAAGCAGAGCAGCTTTTCCTTTGGGCACCGTTTCGCATCATGATGCCCAGGAGGATTTTCAGAACTGCCTTGACATTGACTGTGCTTAATAATTTCCCCATTAAGTGTTTCAAAAGCAGGTGCTGAAATTAGCAGCAGCGTGAGGTAAGCAGCGCACTGGAGAGCTGGCTGCACAGCTCGCTGACGTGTGGCTCCAGCTTTGCTCTCTGCCCCTCTGTCACAGAAACACTACAGCACCAGACTGGCAGGAACACGGCTCCCTGCCTTATTCCCAAGGAATCTCTGCAGCACAAAAGTGACAAGCTTTGTCTGTTTCAACCAAAACCCCGCTTCTACAAAAAACTAATTGAATGAAGACTTTTCACAAGGGCATGTAGCAATAGGACAAGGGAGAATGGCTTTAAACTGAAAGAGGACAGGTTTAGGCTAGATATTAGGAAAAAATTCTTTACTGTGAGGGTGGTGAGGCACTGGAACAGATTTCCCAGAGAAGCTGTGGATGCCCCATCTCTGTAACTGTTCAAGGTCATGTTGGATAGGGCTTTGTACAACCTGGTGTAGTGGAAGGTGTCCTTGCCCACAGCAGAGGGGTTGGAATGAGATGATCTTGAAGGTCCTTTCCAACCCAAACCCTTCTATGATTCTATAAGACAGAGCAAAATCCTAGAGCAAGCTGAAGCATCAGCAATCATTTCAGCAGAATCCGTGTTTCAGTCAGATGAGTTGCTTTTGAAGCATCATGACAGTGGGTGCACCTCTGAATGTGCATCAGTTTCTTGCTAGGGTAAGTGATTTACTAAAAATCCACCAAAAAAAACCCTGAAACAAACAAACAAACAAATTCTTGAATGGAATAATGCATAGCACTTCCAAGTATGAGAAAACCTGATCTCACTGTCAAAACATGAGGAGGGTGAGGAGAGAGTGGTGGGGCTGGGAACTGAGATCATTGTCATGGCATGAACTCATCACAGATTTTTGGCAAAGTAAAACCAACATGTCCTCTGCACCTCCACCTATAAAATTAAGATTATAATAGTGACACTAACACTCAGTTTGTGAAGTGATTGAAGATTCAGAGACAAAGGGTGATAGAAGTGTGATACCTGGAATAAAACACTATGCAAATCACAAAATTTTGCAATGATAACTTTATTTTAGAGATATACAGAGAAAACTCTTTGTCACTGCTAATTACTCTGGGCACTCTCCACAGTCAATGGAGAATAGGTGGTCACATGAATTTCATCCCCAAATCACCTACTCTAAACTTCAAGTTCATCCACATGACAAATCACAGAGTATAAATAAAATCTAAAATCCCAAAGGTTAGGGTTCATGTCAACTAGCTTAATTCCCTACAAGTCAAGTGTCCACTCCAGGCCTGTCACTTGGCCTCTACAGCTGAGCCTGGTGCTGCTGGAAGACAACTCCCCTGACCCAGGGGAGGGTCTGCAGTCACACTGAGCTGTTCCCTGCAATTGCAATAGCTTTCCTCCCAAAAGAAGATTCAACGCTGGGATAACTGAGCATAGCTGAGCTGAGCAAGCTGCTCCCTCAGGTGTACGTGCCACTAGTGCTGTGCAAAAAAAACCCCAAATTGCTTCAACTAATAAAAATTCACCATATGTTGATACTGAGCTATATTGGAAGCACCAGGGTAATATTTGTACTTTTACAGCCTTTTCATTCAAGAAATGTCTTAAAAGAAATGCAAATAAAAATGCTATGTTGGCAAGAGTTCTTAGCTGAGTTTTATTCCTAATTCACATTGAAAAACAGTAAATAATCACGTGAATAGTGACTGCAGAAATCCCAATCACCTCGGCCACTGTGACTACTACTCTGTCCAGCCTTAAACCTCTCAAAAGGAAAACTTCCAGAGACCTGCCATCAAACCTCTTTCCAGACACACACCTAATAAATCATGAAGGACAAGTAAGAATTTTGCTCTTACTACAAATTTTTCTACTCAGATGGGCAAGCACTCGTTCTTGAAGAAGGCATCACACCAAGAGAAAACCAGCAAAGAGCTAATGACTCTTCAAAATGAGCCTCAAGGATCTGTGTTTGGTAGCTGACCTAGCTCCTCTGTTTAGTAGAAAAAGCACTGCTCTGGCCTAGCAGCTTAGCTTTCTCTTTAAACATCCCATGATATGTCTCATAAAAGCCATTACAGATTATTTATCTGTTGTGTCCTCCTTGAAGAATACGGGAAAGATTACAACTGGTCACAACTTCAAGAGGACTATGAGACGACACAAGAAGATAAAATGAGTTTATTATTTTCAAGGACACTGAGACCTTCACATGCCATTAGAACGCATTCCAAGAACTGTGGCCATTTTCTCAGCTGACCTGTGAAACATTAAAAAAAAATAAATCCCCGCAACTCCAGTTTCCTGGACTGTTAAAATTCCACAAGAGCAGTAATGGGATCAAAAACTTTATGTTTGGAAAAAAAATATGATAATACAGACAATCTATTTCTTCTGGTTCATACATGAATCCTCTCTAGGCCATACATGGAAGAGGTATAATCTCAGAAAACACTTTGCCGGAAGTTGTGTTTCCAAAAAGAACATCATCACTACTGGTAGTAATCACGATGGCTTAATTCACATGCCATTTTTTTTTTCATATCCTGTAAACGACACAATTCCAAAAGTGTCATCTTAAGGCACATGGCTGCTCAAAAGCTGACCCAGCATGTGAGAGGCATTTGGGTAAGTGGCCAAGCTGCACAACATCTAGTCCATCCCTGGGTATGGTTTTTGCAATGTGCCCTTTCACTGGGCACTTCACTCACTGCGCTCTTCCCGAAGTCAAACAGTCTTGGGGTTGGTAAATATCCAAGACACACTAAACACATTTAACTATGGAATTCAAAGATAATTTACTCAAAAGACAAAATGTGACTCAACTTTCTTTTCAAAGGGAGTTTTGCCTCTTGGTTGGTTACAAGCCATCAGAACCCCGCACTTGAGTTTCGCACAAACTGTTTTTATTCCTACAAAGCCTGAGATATGATACATCTTTCATTGCTCATACTTTTGAAAGTTTTTTCAAAGAAGAGCAATATGACCGGTAAGACACCATGGATATAAATAATGAAACACGGAGACTGAAACTCTGCGTATGGACTATTCACTTAAACGACCAAAAACAAGAATAGGCTTTGTACGTAACAGTATCACACTGGGAGGCAGGGAAGCAACTATCTCCTTTTTGTCCTGCATTAGTGACACCTGACATGAGGAACATAATGCCCCAGACTTACTCCTCATCTACAGGAAGGACAAAATGGAGAGATTAGAGAAGAGCCACTGAGATAACAAAGAGCTTGGAAATTAGACTGACTCACATCCACTGAGCAAACATCTGCAGTGCTTGAAATGTCATTGCCTCCAGCTCCTCAGCTCTGCCCCTCTGCAGGCTGCAGCCACAGGAGCAGTGGAAGAAAGCAGGTTCACCCCAGCCCCAGTGGTGTCCCAGTTGGGCCCAGGCACCACAGATTACCAGCAAGATGCCAGCACACACCTGTCCTGCCCATCGGCAACAGCGCCAGGATGAGGGCAGCGTGGTAGCCCTCGAGCTGCTGCAGCCATTTGCTTGGTGCCTGCAAGCCACCACCTCTCATCCCCAGGCTCCTCTCCCTCACAGCCCCCCAGGCATGCAGGATGGAAACAGTTAAAAGATAAGATGGGGGGGGTGGGACTACAAGTAGCAGAAGTCTTGGGAAGGAAGCTCAGAAAAGGGTGCTATAAAACAGAAGTGATGAGAACAAATGTGGAGTGTCAACCTTTCTTTTGGTAGTGCATGACCTTGTGCTGCAACAGGAAAATGTTCCTGCTCTGGCCCATCACTCTCCATACTGCCCTTCCATGCTGCTATAAAGAAAGGGAAGACAGTCCCAAATTAAGTCTCGACAGGCTACTCAGCTGATCAAAGGCAGGCAAATAAGAAACCATAAAATCCCAGCCTGATTCACCAAGTGATTCATTACTTTAGGCAAAACACTTAAAGATGAGCCATAAAGAAAAATGGTTTTAAGTACATTTTTGTTTTGAGCCCTTCCCAGTCAATTTAGGGAAGGCATTTGGCAGAGGACTATAGTCACATTTTTTCCTAATTATATTTCTTTGTGAAATCCTCTCGACAGTCTTGGTTTTCAGAAGAGATCCCACAACGCACCACCACAAAGAAATGCACTCTTGTCTTCCACAGAAAGTGGAAACACTATGTGAGTGGAGATTTATGCAACTGCAACAAAACACACTATCCAGATGTATTTTTAAGGGTTAAACAGCAGCTTGGAAATTCCCATTTAAATAAACTTTTGTACTACAGAAGGTAGAATCCTTTGTATAAGTGTAACTCACTTTTCCTCTGCCCTGGTTTACAAGTAATTTCTCTGCCTCAGTTTTCTTGACTGTAAGAGACTCAAAGCAATATTTAGCTGATAAGCTTGGGCAAATATTGAAAGAGTTAACTGCAAAACATGAAAAAGCTGCCATTTTTCCCAAGAGCAGCTGCTCAAACTTCTTGGATTGGATTAAGGTCACAGCAATAAGTATCCATCAGAAAGAAAACTGAATTCAGGCTTAAAATATTTAAATATTTCCACGACATCCACTTGTCTTCACAATACAAACTTTTAAGTGATGGCTATTATCATGTTACTTGCTATGCAGATTCCAACAGAAATGAGCAAGATGCTAAAAAGGGAGAGAAGGGCACAGGAGAAAGGAGAGTCCCATTTCTGCTCGGTCACCACTCTTCTACTGCTAAGAACAAGCTCCCAAAACAGCAAACACAGACAAAATGTACGACAGAGACCCAGGAGGAGCAGCCTGCAAGCAGGAAGGCCGAGAGAGCACTGCCTCCCCTTCCATCCTTTAAAATGCTTGTAAAAAGCAGGATCTGGGCACGAAGGACAATTGATCTCCACGTTTTACAGCAGTCTGCAGAAAGCCTCAAACTCAGAGGATAATGCTCTTCACACAGGTATGTGCAGCTTGGTGCTCACTGCCAACAACTGTCTCCCATCCTCACCCAGCCTGGAGAGCCCAGTTGGTCCAACCACAGCAAAAATAAGTCTCAAGTGACAAGACAGAGGATGCTGCAGTGTGCTTCAGTGAAGTGCTGTCTCTATGGTGCCTCTTAAAAAGAAAAAAACCCCAACCTTCCAGAAAGGAAAGTCAAATAGGAGTCATTCAGTACGACAGCGAAGCAGATCCCATTTTAGTCAGTGAATTTCCACCGAGCCTCAGCAGAAGGCCTCTGCTTCCCAGCAATATGGCAGTTCAGAGAGCTCACGCAGGTTTTGCAAAGCGGATTTCAGTGCCATTTCGGCAGGGGTTCCTAGCCTGGAAAGGGCAGTTATTGATACCTCTACCCTTCAGCAACAGATGGAATTTCCTTTTAGAGGCTTTTTAAACAAAGTTGGTGTTTTGGTCGCAAACGAAGTAAAATTTAGATGGAGGATGCTGTTTCTTTCTCCCCCTGTAGCTGTTTTTCCTTCTGATCTATGAAGGTTAGACAGGGAATTTTTGCTTTGTTTTGTTTTTTTATTCCTGCAATATATGTTATCAACTAACACGTATCGTTTTCTTACACTCTACTTTTAGAACAATGTCTGTTCTGTTATTTTGCCTTTCAAGCAGAAGTAACAGCCAAACCAACCTGAAGGTGAACGAAGCACAGCACAGGTTCCTATTTATAATTTGGACTAGAGGTTGGTAGAAATGCCCCACAGCAGCCAGGGACTCTGAACAGTCTATGGACATGAGGTGAGAGTTCAGCTGGTGGCACAAGGAAACTATAGCTTCTCCTACCATAAAACAAGCTGCAAGATCCAGGGTCTATTTCAGTCCTTCCAATGGCACATAGACAAAGCACACCTCATGGTCTCCTCTCTCACAAGAAATCAAGACATCCTAGCTACAGGTTGCATTACGAACTCTGCAAAACAACGGAACAAGCCCCCTGCTACAAGAGCGAGCTGGACGTCCACACACGTGAGCCAGTGCACCCCCGAGCATTCACCCGGGCCTCTTTTTGTTCTCGCCTTTGCTCACTAAAAGCGACCACCTCAGCTGTTACTATGTATTTACGAGCACCACGCACACGCGTGCGCGCCCTGGGCCCAGCCTGCATTTTCCGAATACCGTAAAACTTGCATTGACCCAACGGCAGTGCTGTGTTTAAGGGAAAGGCAGGAGCGTTCCCCAGGCACGGCTACAACCCGGCCGCGCGCTCTGCGGGGGCTGCGGCATCCGCGACCCGGCCGTCATAAGGGGCATACTCATTTATTATTACTAATTTTTTTTCTTCGCTGCCAGCAGAAGCCCATAGCCGCAGACTGCCAGGTTTTTGGTTTATTTCTGCGGGTTTTGTTTGTTTGGTGGGTTTTTTCCATGCCCGCCTCAGCAATCGGCGAGGGCAGCATCACCCCCCGCCTCTGGCGCGGCAGCGCGCCTCAGCCCTGGGGACATGTCGCATGGCCCCCGTCCCCACGTCCTCTCCTCCCCGCCGGATCCCCCAGCCCCGCCCGGCTCCCCGCGCGCATTTTTGGGGTTTCCACTGGGCAGCACGGGGACGAGCGGACACGTCTTGCGGGTGATGGGGGAGGGTTGCGCAGACGGCGGGGACAAAGCCCGCGCTGCGCGGCCGCGGCGCGGAGACAAAGGGTGCGCGGGGAGCCGCGGCCCCATCCCTCCGACTGCATTAGCTGCTGCTGCTGCTGCTTACCTTCCCTAGGAGCCGCGGGGACCCTCTGAGAAGCGATCCACGTTTTCCGCCGGGATCCGGCTGGAGAACCCCGACAAATAATTACAGGGATAAAAATAAAATAAAATTTAATTTTAAAAAAAATGAAGAAGAAGAAAAAGGAGGGAGGAGGGGGAGAAATTAAACTGGTGAAGGAAAAACGAGGAGAAATATGCCCTTCTTCCTCCCGCCGCGGTATGAGCATGTGGAGGCGGGCGAGATGGCGGAACGCGCTGCGCGCGCCGCCGTTCGGGGCTGGCGGCGGGGCCGCCCCACCGCCAGGTGCTGCGGGAGCGGAGACCCCGCGGGCTGGGCGCTCACACGTGCTCGGGCCCCCCGACACCCCAGCTCCCCTGCTGCGTGGACGTTCAGCAGCTTTCTTTTCTTTTCTTTTTTTTTTTTTTAAAAACAAACAAAAAAACCCAAAAAACCACTGATTTTTTACACTTTTTACAACAGACAATATTTTTTCTCTCTTTTTTTCACACCACGGTTGGCCACAGGAGAACCCCTGGCAGGCAGGCTTGAAATGGCTACGGAAGATCTGGCATTATTGTGTTAGCCTATTTCTTGTCATGCAAGATACATATGCTGAAAATGCTTGCATTTGTGCAAGAGGTCAGAGCATTTCCTGCTGGGGCATCACACCTTCCTTCAAATGAACGGGGAATTTAGTGCACAGATGATTTGCCGTAGCTTGTTATTTCCATACTAATATCTAGAAAACATTATATGAGCTTTTTGGCTTGGAAAAAACTTTTCAAGAACTAACCTGAAGCAAGATGGTGTTGCAGCTGTCCTTGGCTCCCGCCTCTACAAGAACACATGACTTGCATGGGGTATCACAAGGCAAAGAATGAAAGGGTGATGGAGCTTGTGGGTTTGGGCACAGTTTGCCTGGCCACCTGTGGAGGCTAATGGCTTCTGGGAAGCTTTCATGGAAGCTTTTTCAGAAGCTTCTTGAGGTGCTTGCTCTGGAATTTCCACTACTGGGTCTCTTAAATGTCAGGCCAAAAAGGCAGATGACACACATGAAGAACTGTGGTTTTCAAATTACTGACTTTGCATATACAAATCGAATTCCTGTTTGGGTGCTTTCACCACATTTTTTTTTTTTTTTCAATAGGTCAGTTCACAGAGTCATAGAACAGTTTGGGTTGGAAGGACCTCTAAAGGTCATCTAGTCCAACCCCCAGCAATGGACAGGGACATCCTCATCTACATAAAGTTGCTCAGAGCCCCATTCAGCCTGACTTTAAATATTTTCAGGGATGGAGCATCCACCATCCCTCTGGGCAACCTTTTCCAGTGTTTCACCACCCTCTTTTTCATTAGATCTAATATAAATTGACCCTCATTCAGTTGAGAGCCATCACCCCTTGTCCTATTGCAACAGGCCCTGCTAAGAAGTTTGTCACTCTTTCTTATAGGCCCCCTTTCAGAACTGAAAGGCCACAATAAGGTCTCCTTGGAGCCTTCTTTTCCCCAGGCTGAACAACACCAACTCTTTCAGCCTTTCCTCATACGAGAGGTGCTCCATACCTATGATCATCATCATGGCCCTACTGCTCCAAACAACCCCATGTGTCTCCTGTGCTGAGGACCCCAGAGTTCTCTGAATGCAAAGTGTAAACAATAAATTAATAAATGCTGTGCAAACAGTAAATTAATTAGCACCTATTGCACCCTTCTAGGACAAGAGCCGTATCATCACAGTATTGAGTGAAGCCTGAGGAAGAGCTAGCTGAACAAGGGTATTAAGGCAAGGGCTGATCTTTCAACCTTAATCGTGTGATTAAACCTCTCACTTCAGAATCATATGCTATATGATCATATCATATCTCAGTTCCAGAGAAATTTAAGATTGACAAAATGTGGGACTGGATTCCAAGTCAGGGGCTTCACTCCCCACCCAGCCCTCAGTGCAAGGTACCATGCCTTAAAGCAGAGAAGCAGGTATTTGCAATTCACTCTGCCTCAATTAGACTTATATATGGTAAACTGAAAATCAATCTGTCCCCCAGATTATTGAATAAAAATGTGTATTATATAGTGGATGGGGTCAGGTGGTGCTGCTGTAGGGAATAAGAGGAAACTGCCTTGTTTCTTTAAAACAAAACATGTATCAGGCTATCAGGTGAATGATTATTGTTTTGATGTTCTGCTACCTCCTTTCCTTTTATAGTTTTAAAGGCAGGCTATTTGATTCTTACCTTATCACGTGCATTCTTAGAATGGAGGTAATTATTTTTCATAGAATTTCAAAAAAAGTATTTTTAATGTATCTCAACACAGCTCCACAAAAATGATAGCACTTCTTAGAAATGGATGTTATTTTACTTTGCATCTTTACTATTTCAAATTTCTCCACTCTCCCTCTCAATATTTCTCTGATTTTTAATCACTGTTGGTTCTGTTTGCCTTGATATGCTGTGAAAGTTTGATGCTTGTGGCAAGCATCTTCTAGTTCTAGTTTTATGGTTTTTTATAAGCTTTTATTCAACAGGTTTTCATGACAGTCACTTCTCATTGACCCTATTCATTCCTCCTATGTCTTTCTCTTTATTCTTTTCACTTATTATCTCGTTCCTATTTCTGGTTTATAGATATACCACAAAGATTCAGGAATTTACCTTATTTTTTTTTTCTTAAACTGGTATAAGATGGGCATCCATCTCAAATCTCTTCTTGGATGCCTTTCAATGCACTTTTATCTAGTCAAAATGGATCCTCTTTTCTTTCCTCTGAAATAACCCTGAGCCTTTGTCTGTTTGTGGTATTACCATTCTCATCCTGCTTTTGTTCAGACTTGCAACTTCCAAATATCCTTTAGATTATATTTTGCCTGCCTAAAATGAATCAACAGCTGTGTTCATTTTCAGAACTACCCTCTGAAGTGCAATGTTCTTCCAGAGTCTGGAAAATTCCCTTCTGTGCTGTCCTTCAAGAATTTATGCTTATTGACTGACCTATACTTACTAATGGAAACTGCTGGTATGTAACAAAAAATATATCTACATAATAAAAGTGACCTTAAATCAAAAGACACCAAATACTACTTTGATTGACTAAAATATTGCACGTGTGAACATTTAACAATTTTCTTCATGTAGTTTCAGAATGCTGTTTGATTTGGCGTACATTTCTTTGAAAGTGGGGCTTGTTTGGCTTCTTTGTTGTCTTTTGCTTCCAAATTGCAGCAAAGCCTACCAGATATTCCAGACACAATTCTTGCACCTGAAACAAAGCTGATGACAGAGTGTCATTAATTTTGTATGATTATCCTTACAACTATTTTACCCTCGGGCAGATATATGACTACAGCCCAGGGGAATGGAGTTGCTGGAGCTGGAGGTGACTGTGCCTGGGGCAGAGGAATTCATGGCTGATGTGATGAGCCTGACAGGTGGAGCTGGAGGTGCTTACAGAGTTCTCTTCAACTCTATTTTAGTACATCCGTCATTGGCGTGCTTGAACTTAGGTGTTAGTGCTTGTGTGAAAGAGAGGAGAATAAAAGAGAGCAGATCACAAGTGTAAAGCCAGCTGAAGGAGAAAATCCTGTGTTTTTCAGAGAAGGTGATTGCTGCCAGAAAGTGACCTTGAACATCTTTGAAGTCTCTGACTGCCATTCAAGAATAGTGATGAAGCAGAGGCTGTAAGCAATGGCTATTTTTGCACCTGAGTACAACCTCTAAATCATATTGAACTACAATGCACATAGAATTTCGTGACTTTTTTTTTTTTTAAATTTTTTTTTTTAATTCACTGTTTTTGTTTTTTGGAAAGAGGAATTTGTGTCCATTTGCTGCAGAGAACCAACAAGCTTAGGTTTGATAACAGCGTCTTAGCCATGGAACTGCTCACAGGAGGGGGCAGTACTGGTCCTCTTAAAGGAAGTAATTAGACAGGGAGATCCCTTTCCCACCAAGGCTTAACAGAGATTGTGGGCTCAAAAAGTTTTGGAGGTGTGCTGCAAGGGCAAACAAAATACTGGTACCTACTTGGGCTGGATGTGGTTCAAGCCCAAACACACCATAGGGCTTGCTGAGGTGGGTGAAGTCTTTCAGGGTGGAACAGCAAGCTATTGACTGCACAGTACAAATTTATTCTTGAAAATAAAGTAAATGTTTCAACAAATATCTATGGATTCTCTAGTCTGCCATGCCAGGATTTGCTAGCAAACAAAAATAAAGTTTTGGGGATATCTATCACCATGTTAAAAGCCTTCTGGTGTTAGCAGGGTCCTGACACTGAATCTGGGACATTAGCAGAGGAGGATATTTTGCTCAGCAGCAGAGCAAGGGAGAACATCATTGTCTACGATGCATAATTACGATCTGTACATGACTGGTCTTGCGTGATACTCTGAAAAGAACTGCCCACACTTGTCACAGATTTCATGAGCACTGATAGCATCAGCTGTGTTTAAACGTGTTCTGCCGCCTCCAACTCTGCGTGTTGAGACAATCAAGTTTTCTAGGGCTGCGAAATCCTGCATGCATGTCTGCAATGCTGTGACCATGAGATGTTATCACTCGTTAGGTTTCTGGCCAAAGTATGGTATCTGACTGATAATGAGTAATCCTGGTTTGATAGGAATTGTCCTCTCCTCTTCCTCTTTAGATTCAGGAATTCATGGACCAAACCAGGTAGTTGTGCTTTTTCTCCTTAACTCCTGATCACCTTCTCTAATTCTTCTCTTTGGTCAGAACAAGTGTTTTACTGGGATACAAAGTTTTCAAACTTCCTGCATGAGGCTAAGGAAATAGCAGTAGCTGAAATAAAAGAGATTTACAAATATGATGGATGCCTGCAGTGGTAGTAAACGTTTCATTTAAGCACATTTTAAAAGTAGTTGTAAGAAAATGCTCTTTTATTTACTTGCCTTTAAGGCGTTGCTTCTTGAAGGCAGTATATAGCACTATAGACCAGTTTATATGGTAGAGAGTAGACCATAAAACTTTGATCTCTTTGAAATTAGTTAATTCAGACTTCGTGGTGACCAGGATGCTGAGTTGTGTTGCTGCATAAAGATGAGATCCTCTCATCTTTTCCCCAGAAAAGAATGGGTTTTGCCATTCTATTTGTATAGAGTAACTTCAAGGGCTTGCTTAGCATTTTGAGGGATAATACCTGTGATGTCATGCTGTCAGAAATTGTCCTGGCAAATTGCAGCTCCTAGTCCCAGCATATACAGCACAGCTATTGAGAATGGGATGTGTCTAGAAACATTAGATAATTGATAACAGTTGTGAATTAAATTATACTAAAAATACTTAGTTATGTATTGTATTAAATTATACTAAACATAATTCATTTAATCTAGGACTGGCCTGCTAGTGCAGAGCCCAGTAATTGAATTCTCCTCTGTTAAATAAGATAGATTAAAAGATAGATACAGATACAGATATAGATATAGGTACAGATATAGATACATATACACATACACATACACATACATATACATATACATATACATATACATATACATATACATATACATATACATGCGAAAAAAAATTAGAAATTAGTTCAGAATTTAGGTGCCAAATATTATATATCTAAATCCATAACATTAATTAAAGGCTTTTGAAGTTGATGAGCATATCTCACTGCTGGTTAAATCCATGAGTGTTGAGGGAAATGGATGTCTTTAGAGAGCAGAGTGCTGGTTTACCTGACTATGTGTGAAATTAGATGCTGACTTGTAAGTATCCAGGTTGTACATACTGATCTTAGTGTAACCCTGCAATAATGTGATCTGCTGACCTCATGCTATCATAAAACATCATGAAATGGGAGAATTTGGAAAAAAGAGATGAATTTTTTTTGACAATTCCCATCTAAAAAGATGACATAAGATTTTCAGAATGATGGAGAAATGATGAATTCTTTAAATCACCACAGTAAACAAACACCAAATAAAGCTTAGATTTATACACAAGAAATTCAGACTCAGGGAGTAGAGGACTAGGTTAAAATAAAGTCCCTTAAGAACCTCTTGATGGCCAATATTTTTTAAAAGAATAAAGCAAAATAAAGCTATTGACGTGCCTGAGGGCATTTCAGGAAGTGTGGCTGAAATCTGACAGAAATAGTCAGTTTATTTAAAATTTGATGTTACTAACAAATCTGTAAGGCCAGGCGGATGCCTCATGTGGTAGCCAGGACACATCCCATACTTCTTCTGGTATTTACATTAGCTTTTGCAATTCTGTAAAATACAAACAAATTCAATATTCATGAAACATAAATTAAATCAGTGAAAGCAGAATTTATCCCACCACTTACAAGGCTTTGGATGTCGCATATTCCATGCAAGTCCTGGATTGTGACAGTGCTGTAGGCCAAGGCCATGCTATGTGCATACGCATTCAGTGGTTATTAAATGTGCATGTCTTTCATGACATGTTTATGGAGGAGTAAAGTTCCATAGAAAATGCATAAAACTAATAAAATTAAACACACTGGTATTTCATGTTATAAATATAGCAAGACTTCCTGTTCTGCTCAAGACAGGGAAGTTTCAAGCCCTGCTGGTGTGGCTGTTTCCCCTGAGCCTCCCGTGCGGCAGGGAGCTGGTCAACACCAGTTGTGTCTCACAGACAGGCTATTGAGCTTGAGCTGCAGATGAGAAGAAAAGGCAAATTGCAGACAAAAACGTCAAAGTATGCAGCTCTATTAGCAGTCATGCTTAAACACATTCTGAGGTACCTGTGTGGTAATCTATTTCTCTCTCTGGTTTTGGGCTTCATGTAGCAGCTGTCATTACAGTAATGAAGTGATTAGATCTGCTCTGTTGCCTAATTACAGGACTAGAAATGGCATGCGTTCCTGCAATCTAGTTAAGTACTCTATATCTGAATCCTCTGATTTCAAGGATAGTGTTTGGAAAATTATCTTTAGAGCACATATTTTTTTTTTAAGTGTGCTTGATTGAAGTGAGGAGTCTATCATATCATAGAATTATTGATTACATTAAGTACTTTGAACTTACACACTGTTTTTTGTCTCAGCATCTCTTAGTATTTTGCTACAAGGGGCAAGTATTACTAGTCCCATTGCAAATTGAAATCTTGGGGGAAAAAAGGAGAATATATTATTTAGTTAGGATTCCCATCAAATGTTGCAGCAAGATTAGCTAGTTCAAGACTAGATAGCCTTTTCTTTAATGTCCTCAAGAGGATGCTACAAGCAAGAGACCTTTTGTTGCATTTCTTTTGGATGAAGGGATCTTCCATGCAGGTCCTGCTGCTATAGGTTTTGGGTACAGAATGAGACCGCTCCCAGTCTTCACCTGGATGCAGCACCTGCAACTTCCCAGAACAGTTGCCCAGTCTTTGTACAATTCTATATAGTCATACTAATGATAGAAGCACAGTGTTACAAGAGAGAAGACTTCACATGTCTGCCTTAATTACTGATATTTATCTCTCTAGAGGTAGGACTGCCTTCATACCAGCTCCTGGCATCTTTGGAGATGGAAAACTAAACCTGCTCCTTACCAGCATCTGTTTTATTATCTTCCAGCAGCTGTATATTTGCCCACCTAGAATGTATTTCAACACTGAGGGTTTAAAACCCTCTTCTGTCTGGGTTTACATCCCTGAGTGTCCTATCTGGGACAGTTGGTGTGACCAGAAGCTGAACATCTGAGAGAACCTGCCTTGTCCTGCAGCCTCTTCCAACAGAATGTGTGCTAGCAGAAGATGCTGTTCACTTAGCAGTGCATACAGCTAAATGTGTACCCTCTTATAGAAACAAGATGGTCATTATCAGTGGAACATACACAAGTCAAGCATTGGCAGAAGCTCTTCACACTGGAAAAGGGATTCAGTGGTTTTGATTCCCACAGCTTTCACTCATCTACAGGTCCCTCCTGTTTCACCATCTGTTTCATGTTGCTTAGTCAGAAGATGAAGAAAACAGGTAACAGTAACATTTTAACAAGACCTTGTCAGAGGTAAAGTGCAATAAAATTTCAAAGCCTCATGTAAAAGTCTAAATGTTGGTTTAAAAAAAATGTATCCTGAGGAAAGTGATAGTAGAAAAAGTTCTTGGAAGATCAGAGTGCAACAAATGCTTTGCCAGTAGATCTAGTGTATAAAGCTCTGAGTAACCAGAAGACAAAAGATATATTACAATATGTAGGATATAAAAATTTACATTATTATTTTACAACTAAAATTTAGAGATATCTAATTTATAATCTATATTAGCTGATGCTACTTTAGCTCTTACAATAAATACATTTTTAAAAAAATCCTGAGTATGGGTTTGGAACTTGTATTTCATGCAGAAGCTTGACTGTAGTTTGCTAAGTATACTTAGTCCAAAATGGCCATTTGAAAATGCTGTCTTCCTAAAGCCTTGCCTTGACAGAAAGCCATAGCCTGATCCTGCAATTTTGTGCATTCAGGTACTAAAGCCACATTGGAAATATTGTTATGGACTAGTGTACAAAGCCCAATGTGTTTTTAGTATTACCATCATGGCCTAATGCAGATGTAAAAGGAAGGCATAACAGCATTTTGCAAATGTGTTCTGAAATATTCATGTTCATCACAAATGCTACCTGGTTCAGGCTGTGGATACTTTTCTAGAAGATTGTAGTCCAAAATTGATGTTTTCAGAAAGGGTTGTAGGGCTTTTTGGTTTTTTTTGCAGAGTTTTACAGAGTCCATCACCCCTCTATGCATGTGCAGGTGGGTTGTGAGAAGTGGCCTCTTAGGCAACCTCAGTCAATGTTAGAGCTGGCCAGAAGCTTCCTGAAGGCAGGGAGATGCATAAAACAAATGCTATGCTGAAACACTTTCTGAAATCTTGTCCATAATGGGGAGTCCAGGACATAATAGTGTAAATAATTTCTCGGAAGTTTCAAGGGCCCAGGGGCAAGGAGCAGTCTCTGCAGGAGCATGCCTCCCTACTAGGCTGTGGTTGCAGAGCCATCTCATTTCCTTCCAGCCAGGCTGGGGAACACATCCTGGTTACGAACAACATCATCTCAAGCCTTAAGCTCAGATCTGTTCACAGAAGGGCCATTGCCAAAGCAGAAATGGGCAGGTGGCGCACAGGCAGCTTTGCTTCCCTGAAGCCTGAGCTAGCATTTTTAACTCATGAGAGTTGTCTACAACAACTTGTCTGGGACCTGCCTTCCCACTGGAAGAGTTTGGACAAGACATTTTTAATCCCACCTCTTCATGTCCCCTCCCCACACCAGGTGCTCAAGAGTCCCCACTGCACTGTTGTTTCCCTTCCCCAGAGCAGGACCCACCCTGGGCTCCAGGCAGCCTCAGTGGGGACGTGGCATGGCAGGAGCAGCACTGGGGTGCTTGGGGTCAGAGCAGGGGCACAGTGCTCTCAGACCTGCTGAGGGCTGCCTCACAGGGGGAATGGGCTGGTGATGCTAACCTTGGGTAACACTCAGAAAGGATGCTCTATATGCTGACCTGGAGGGAGCATGGTAGCTCATTCCAGCTCCCTTCAGCAACGACCACAGCCCTACAGGAGGTACACAGCTCTCTGGGTTACAAAACTATATTTATTCCTGCCTTCCAGGTAAATGGCACTGTTCTGCAATTTTCCTTGGGTTTTCCACTTTTTGTTTTTTTGCAGTAAAGTCTGTGACTTAGTGCAAAATTGAGATTGGGAAAATCTGGATGCCAAGTGGCAGATTTGTGACAGAAAAAAGTAGCCAAGCTCAGCCACAAACTCTTCTCCTCTCTTCTTGGTTGAGACAGGGCAAATCCAGTCCCACAGCTCCCCTCCAAGCCACTTAATGCTTGGAGCATGCCTGGCATGGGAAATGTTAAGATTTTGATTATGGTTGTAAAAAACCCAAACCAGGACCTTAAATGAAAGAGGGATTGGACTTTGGGGCATGTCCACTGCCACAAACAAAACCAGCAACCTGTGTTACAGGGAACCAGGAAACTAAAAATGCAGTGTATCAGAACTTGATTCACATACATAATTCTGTTTGAAATTGTTTTGGGTTTAACCAGGGGAGTGACTGATTGTCAATTACTCAGAACCTCACCCTGTGCTCAGTAAATATTCTGCAGGCAGAGAGGCAGTGTCCATGAATGATCAAGAAGCTCTCAAAGCTTACAGCACTATGCAGTTATTACAGTCTGAGCATTTTTTAAGCAGAGCAAATATTTGCTTTCAATTTCACGGCTAACTGTTGCTGGTGACACACGCGGCCTCTATGGGCACAAGCACTCACTGGCTCCTTGTTTGCCTTCTGGTTTTCCGGCAGCAGAAGGGTTTGGTGCCAACATGTAGTATTACAAATATAAAATTATTTGCTTTTCTCTGACGTTCGTCTAGTTTGAAATGGCTACTGATGCTTTTCATTTAATTTCTCACGTGGATTAAACAAACATTTAATTTCTCATGTGGATTAAATAAACGCATGCCACTCACAACAAACACTGCTGCTCATGACTCATTAAGTTGTGCTTCCTAACCAGGTAATCAATTGCCTGAAAATGTTGCGACAACAGAGTTGATGACCTGTGTAATGTGGAAACGAGAGTAACACAACCAAAGGTGGCCTTCTTCAGGCCTTTTGCACACAACAGTGCTGCGTTGGGACTTCTAAACATGGAGGGATTTTTTCCTTATTATTTTAATCTCATGCCTGGAAAATTTTTGGATTGAAATTTATGTTTTTCCCCCTGCCCTTTTCCTTACCCTGTCTCCCTTTATTTAGGCTAACTTGTGCCATAAATAACATTATGTTATATTACATAATGAGAACAATGTCACTAATTAGGGACAGACAAAACTTTCCCTTTTCAATACCTTCAGTCCATATATCTTTGCTAATTAAAAGACCACACTGCCAGCTGACCTGCATTGCCGCATACGCTGATCCAGACCTCATCCCAGTATGGCCTATGGACACAGGGACACTAAGCACATGCTGTACCTTCCCTCATTTTTGTGATAATATGCAAAATCTAGGTGGTCTGTCTGGGGCTGTTTGAGTATGGATACTTATTTGTGTGCTCTCTTAGAGTTTTGGTGTCCACACTGCACATTTGGAAAATAAATCTAAATTTTAAAAAATAACTATCTATCTATATATATAGAGATATATTTATATATATATATAACATATAACTATATTTTAAAATATAGCTGTATTTTAATATATATTTATAAATATATAAATATATTAAATACATAAATACAAATATAATATATATATTATATATATATATTTATAAATAACGCCTAGAGTTGAACTGCTCTTGGAAAATATTTGTCTACTAACAAAAGTGACTGCCATTCCCCTGCATTTATCTGATCTAAAAATACTGTGTCATACAGAATTCACTCGTATTTCATTTGTGAGTCTATAATTTTCTCTAAGAATTTATTTCTTGGTGTGGAAGTGTTTATTTTCTCCTATGCCAGTGACGCTAGTGCTTGAAGTGTTTATATCGTTGTCATGCTGCTGTAGTAAAGCTTGCCCTTGTTTTTGTACTCATCTGGATTATTCTGTGTTAGCACATCATGAGAGATGGCAACAAACCAGGACACAGTTCATGGAGATGGGCTGCACTAACACTCTGGCAAGAAGAGGTTTGCACGCTGAGTAAGGCAAACTTCTGAGCACACATGGCCATCTCTGGGTAAGATGTAGAAGCAAACTGCAAAGCTTGGCAGAAGTAGAGGGAAGATGCTCTAAGGGAAATTGGGTGTGTGTAAGTTTGGCCACCCTGCAGAAAACATAGCTGGTACTTGCCCAGCAAAATGGAGAGATTCGATAAGTTTATTCCTTGGAGTGTGGGGAGGGGTAATGTATCACCTGTGTGATGTGGGAATGGGAAAGGAGCACTCAGTGAAACTTAGTTTCACAGCAAAAATTGGCTTCTGCTTCTATTTCAGATCTATACAAGAGCTTGTGTTCATGCAAGTTTTTTATTTCTAATTTTTTTTTCATTACACCAATTCATCTAATAAAAGATGTAATCCCTACTTACAAAACATGTCTTGTTTGTTTCTTATGCCTTTTGGCTACAATGATGCTACATCTTTTGATACAAATATGTGTTGAATGCAACCTACTTTGATGTATATGACAGCATATTCTCATCTTTCACTTTACATCATACAGAGGAGACAATGTGTTCTTGTGAAAAAGTTTATGGAGGGAAGTCAAAAAATAAAATAGTGATTCTTATGATTTTAAAATGGACTTTTCTGAGAATATGTGTTCTTCTGCTACATTGCAGTTTTTCCACAGTCCTGTTTACAATGTACAGAAAGATTTCAATGTTACTTCTTTGACACCTAAATTGAACAGTCTTCAGTTTATTTCTGCTTCCCCTGTATTTGATTTTGGATATAGAGATTTGTCTCTTTCCTGTTTTTCTGTTCCAGGAGATAGTTATGCACCTTTCAGACAAGTGGGAAGTGATTTATCTTTGATAGAAATATAGTATGACATATAATGCTCTTATTGATCTATCATGCTGTTTTCCTCAGATGTGCTTTCCTTGCAGAACTGTTTTCTGTTAAAGAAATGAGCAGCTGAAATTCTGATAATCCCAAGCTAAATCTGAATCAAGCTCATGAATCTAAATATAAAACTAATAGCAAGATGTGATCAGAGTTTGCATATGTCAGCTTCATTTGCAAAATCAAATTCTGACAGGAAATGGAAAACAAGAAAATCATTCTCAAAAGGATCCTAATAACCTCCAAATTTGAGTATTTTTATCTTTTTTTCATTTGATCCTCTTTAAGGATTAATACAATACATCAGGATGATGCTTCCTATGTAGGAAACTTAAGAGATAGAAAACAATGTTAAAAGGTCTTGTATTACATCAGAATGAAAAAAAAAAATCTGTAACAAGAGGAGAATGAGAAGTGAATTTAAAAGAAATTGTTCCTTTTCCATAACTTTGCTACTTAGCAGCAGCAGGCAGGAATTTTCCTATTTTTCTCCGAGGTATGGGACACTAACTAGTCAACGGGAAGGAAACACAGCAATATTGTTCTGTGTGCTCTCATATGACTCGGCCCGGCGGATCACAGTGGCTTTGCCGGTCCGCGTGAGGGGCCGGGGGAAGCCGCGGCGCCCGCAGCAGCGTCGCCGCTGCCTCTGGCTCCACAGCTGCTCTGTGAGCGCACGGCCCGTGTAAACGCGGCGTTCACACAGCTGCCACCTGGAGCCGGCTATCCGCATCTGCCTACTTCTCCTGCTGAGAAGTCTCCGTCCAAAAGTGGCCGTGGCTCCCCTGAAACGCCTTCAGGTCCATTAGCTGAGAAGTTCCTTGAAGCATTTACTGTGGGAAATTCCTTGACTGGTGCTGCTGAAGGAATGTTTGGGAATATTTGTAAGAGCCCATTAAGCTGAAAGAAAATGATGTGTTCAAAGGCCAAATGCCTGGAAAATGCATCCCAGAGGCAGAGTTTGTTTTTGCCATGCTTGGCCTTCCTGGCCATGCTGACGCCATGCCCTCTCTTACAGGTGCCATGTCTGATGCTGTGAAATACACACAGGTATTTCAGCCTGGAAAATATCACGAGAACAGTTTTGGTAAGGATTCAGCAGAGTTTGTAATAGGATTAAGTATCCACAGCAGGCCCGGAAGCTGGGGTAACTCTTCTCCTGCTGCAGGGATTCTCCCTGTGATCTTTCTCAGCACATGTTCTAGTTACTTGCTTGTTTCAGTGCAAAGTGTGAGCTCCAATTTCTTTCTTAATTTCCCAAATTAATTCTGTATAGGAGGTCTTGAAAGAAAAAAAAAAAGCTTGTTTTAGATTTGAGTCCAAAACGACTTTAAAATAAGCATTAGTTAGTGAGACGGTTCCAGCTGCTTAAAGCATACACTTGATTTGGGTCTCCAGAGCCCCAGGCACTGTGCAGGGAATACCAACTTTGCCTTTAAGTTCAGGCAAAGCTGGAGCAAGTGCTGCTCCTCTCCTACAGCAGTATCATTGGACTTGGAGTACATCTGCTTATGTTCCCGCAATAGAAGCAATCTTAGGACAGTAATAATGATGCAATCGATTTTGAAGATGGTTTCAATAATTTCCAGACATTCTTCTGTGCAGAAAATTCAGTTAGAGGATAAGTAAAGGCCTTCACTGGATTTTGGAGGGGATATGCAGCTCTCTTTCTATTTGTGACTCAATTAATCCTTGTTGATTTTCTGGTTGGTTTAAAAAAAGCATAGGTAAATGTGTGGCTGCTAGTACCAATACCACATGAGATGACCATTGTTAAGACTATAAATCTCTTCAAAGCAAATAATTTGTCCATTTTTGTGTCTTCCAGATAAGTGAACAATTTGGCAACAACAACATGATCCAAATTAATTATTCAAAATCTAAACTTCTTGCAATTTCTGTGTTGCTATGATCTTTAAAATAATCCACCCATGTCATCTGCCTTTGGTGCAGCCAGCTATAAAGAAAAATGAAAATAGCCTCACATTCCATTAACATACTTCTTCACCTTGTTATTTTTTCCAATAGGAAAAGTTATCCTTCCTCAAAACACAGGCATAGTTCAGGCCATCTATTTTTTGTCCACAAAGGCTGTTTTTAAATCCCCAAGAACAAAGATAATTTCCTATGAGTCAAGGCAAATTCCTCCATTCAAATGAGTACCACCATCAATCTTTTGGCCAGAAAAAATACTTACTCTCTTTTCCTTCCTGTCTGGTTCCTGGAAGATTGCATCATTCTTACCATTAAAAAAAAAATATTTTCAGGAAGTGAAATTTCTAACTCAAGGCCAGAACCTGGTTTTTGACTTTTCAATTTTTATGAGATCCTTGTGATTCAAAATATTGTAATTGACTGTGAGTAGAAAAGCCTACACTGTCACTGGTATGTTTTGGTACAGAGTGACAATCCTAGGATCCCTCAAATATATGGATCAGACTCACTATTTCCCCAGGGAAAATACATTTTATATTTGTAGCACCGAAACTCATTGGTATAAAAAGCTTTTTACAAAGGGAGAGAGCCCTTTTGTGGAGAGAGGCACCCACATGCCCATGTATTTGCCCTGTAGGAGCAGCAGGAATGTTCTGCCTGCAGTTTGCCTGTAAGGATGTTGTGGGGCTGCACCAACCGCTGCTGCCCAGCACATCTTGTCCTGAGACGCTTGGCTGCGCCAGGAACCAGCGCTTCTTTGTTTTCCAGGACTGGTTTCCTCATTGTCACCTTGAAAACTAGGAGAGGAAAAGGCTTTGTCTAAAAGTTAGAAACGAGTTAAGTCTGAAAAAACTTAGTCAATCCCTTTGTGGCTTATTTGTGAGTTATCCAGTCTAAGAATCTGTGTTTAAATGATGATGTGGACCTCCATGCTGCTCCAGCAAGCCACCTCCTTGATTTGAGCATATAAATACTGGTAATTGCTCACAGTCAGCAGGAAAGGCTCTGGCTTACAGTGATTTATTTTATTGCTTATGTTAATGTGCCAGTGGGATAGAAGATAGCCTTGTGGGCACTAAGTAACAAGAGTTAAGTAATGACTCTGGTTGCCCTTGGAGACTGTCAACACATACCATTCTCTCCACTATTTTTTTCACATGATTTTGAAATAATTCCAAATTATTATGAAAACTTATTAATTGAGCTGCTTTACAGGCTGGGGTAGCTGATGTTCAGTTATTCACACTTTCTTTTATATGTACTTTATCCAGGATTATTTCCACTAGGTCTTTTTTCCCTTTCTGTTCAGAGAAGGTAAGCACACAAACAAATAACCATGAAATCACTTTGGGATTTATGATGTTTTGCACAGGCGTTCTTCTCATCTCCCTTTTCATTTGCTAGTGAGTCAGCTTTCTCTCTTCTTCACCATTATGAAATCATTCTCCTTTTCTGCTCCTCTCCAGGCCTCTTTTCTCTCCTGTGTTTCTTCTGGCTTGCTTTCCTCCCCTGTGACCTGTGCTTTGGTGACTCTCATTGCCAACTCCAAAAATGCAGTTGTTGTCTACCTTTTCACTCCTGCTTGTGGGAGCCCTCAGTGACACTGACCTGATTGTGAGCATGCTGGGGAGGGTGAGAAGAAGACCTGAGGAACCAGCAGACTCCACTTGGCCAAGAGTGGCAGCTCCTTTCCCTGTGTAGGATAACTGGCTGCTGGCAGCTCTCATTTCCACCCTTCAACCACTGTGATCAAGCAGCCCTTTTGTTAGCACACACTTGAGTTTTTGTCTTGGACACCTTTCTCTTTTGGGCAGCAGCCAGCTCAGTGGCCTGACCACCTCTTTGTCTCTGCATCTGCCAGCTTTCCACATCTTCCAGCTCCCTGGAAGGCCACAGGGAAAGTGGACTCATGGCTAAAAACAATACTGGATAATAAAAAAAAGCACAAACTGTGAGGATTTGCAAGCCAGATCAGTGTGCAAGGCAGCAGGTAAGCATGGACAAGCTGCAGCAGGAGGATGCAGAGAAAACTGTGCAGAAACATTTTCAGTTATGCTCTCCAGTGCCAAAGCAAATCCATAGTTTACTAGCATTAATGCATCTGTTGGCTTTCATAGTCGCTACCATGATACTGCAAAATTTCTCACTGTTTCTTTACCACTGAGCATTTCAAACATTACTTCTCCTTTATACTTCTATAAAACATGGCAATCAATTTGTCAATTTGGGTGGAAGGGACCTATATACTTCCACCTGGAAATCTCTTCATCTTTACAGTCTATGAAAAGATGATATGGGAAGATACAAAGCAAATGAAAAGTAAAGACATTTATTTGTGAGAAGGAAATAAGTGCCAGGAGTTTGAAAAACCTTGGGAAAATTAGAAAATTGAATGGTCTTAGGTGTCTGTATTGGAGGGGGAAGGGAAAGTTACAATACATTATTCTGCAGAAGAGTGAGAGAAATGAAAGCAGGAAAGATTCTGCAGAGGAACTTCTGTAGTTTATCTCTGTGTTATTGAACTATGTATAATAATTCATTGTACACAGACAGGGAAAGCACCATTCCAGTAACTTCAGCAGAGAAAAGTCTGAATCACATGGGCAGCTTGATTCAGATAACAGCAGAACAGACAGAAACAAAATAAACTGTGAAAATACTTTAGATTCCATGTATTTAATTTACTCAGTATTTATAAAAATAAGAAGACAATAAAAGTAGTTACTCTAAGTAATTGTTGATGCCTTTTTCAGAAGGATTTAATGTTTCTTTAATGATTCTGGATGACAAAGATTGTGTCTGATTCTTTCCAACATGCACCCATATTCAAGTAAGGCAGGAAATACTTCAGAGGTTTAGTTTTGGTGAGGCTGCTCCTAGAAAATTCAGGAGATGAAGACTGGTGTTCCCTGCCAAACTAAAATTTGCAGGGGAGGAGAGCTGGATATTCTAGTAGTTAGCCATTCTCAGACATAATAACCGTCACAGGACTTCTCTACTGGGACTTGGAGATAAGCAGTGTGTTGATCCAAGATACTGATTGTTTAATGTGTTGAGAAATTTAACCACAAGATGGAAACTGGCTTTCTTAATTTCAGGAGTAGTGAAGTGCTGCATTTGACCTACCACAATGGGTGGAAATCTGTGGCAGCAAGAAAACAAAAACATTTGTTTTATGTTAAATTACAAACTTGGTTTTGAAATACAGTGTGACTCAGATGGTGAAATGGCCTGTATTTTCTTTGGTTGTTTATAGGAACTCACTGCAGTACTTAGGGCTGGGTCCTGGGGGAAAAAAGGCTGCTGCACTTAGGTCCCATAATCAGTTCAGTGTTCACATTAACCATATAAGAGCTAAAGGAGCAAGGATGTGAAAGACAGCCTATGTGAAATGAATCCTCTCATGGAGGAAATGAGGATTAAAAGCCAACTTGCAGAGTACAGGCTTCCATAGTACAATGTGTGAGAGGAATTTGAGAATCATGGATCTTTCTGGGACTGAGAAAAACAGTGTAGGTGTGGAAATCAGTATTGGCTCTTGTCGGGTTTACTGGAGGAGGAACTTGTATTCACTTCCCCATTTGACTTTTTACTGTCTTTCCATGTATGTGCAAATAGATTGGAATGGCCCTTGTACCTCTGTTCCCAGTGTGTTTTCAAACAAACTATGATCTTTACATTAAGCAGGACTCATTTGCTTCAAAATATTTCCTGAGACACCCAGAAGAATGTAAGCCTTGCTTGTACCTGGAAATGTCTTCTTTGCAGTAAAGTGAAAGAGAGACACTTGGGATCTGATCTTTGAGAAGAAAGCAAGTGACAAAATCTGGCACAAGCAGAAACCATTCAGCCCCTCTGAGCTGGGTGATGGCAGCAGGCTATGGACAGCCCCCATTGGTGGTCAATCCATGTTAGTGCAGATTTCATAATTTTCTGCTCTTAAGATATTTCGGCTTGATTTCTACAGGCAGGCTGGAGGATGCAGCAGCTTTGCTGCTCCTGGCACTGCTCCTTGGCAAGAAATACCTGCACCCAGTGCTGGCCCCTGGTACCTTCAGCAGCTTCTTGTGACAGCTCAATTTCCTGCAGCTGGTGTTCTTAGGAACTTCCTCACTTCCCAGAAAAATGCATCCCTCATGTGTAATTTTCATTTAAGTCCAGTAATCATCATGGAGCAACAGTTTCATAGTGGATGCCTCCCCAGTCATGTCAGAAAAGCAAGCACAAATGCAAGTATTTTAGGGGTAGCTATTTTCAAATTAATCTTCTGAAGGTCTCCTGGTTGCCACAGTTTTCTGATGGACAAAGAGGGAAACTACTCATGCTCTCTGTGGCTGCTCTTCACATTTCCACGAAGCTGAGGCTGTGCTGTGGCCTTCTTGATCCCCATCTTTTTGAGCATTTGCCTCAGTGTTTTCTTCAGCCATGATGCTGGGGCATGTTCCCTATGCCTTGCCCACAGCAGAAACTCCTGCCAGTTTTAGTCATTGCCCAAGTCCTCAGTGGGGTTTGAGTGGGGCCTCCAGGTGACAGTGCTGCATGCAGGGTGAGGTGCCCAGGGGTGGTTCATGCCACCTCTCAGGTGACCTGTCTGTCTGTTCTGTGTAGTCTCGTGGGGTCCAGCCCCAAGGTGCATTCCACCAGCACATTGAATCAACTCACTGCAGTGAGCAGGAAGGAACAGTATTGGAGGTTCAGAAGCCAATATTTATTGTGATTGACCACATTAGCCCCAGCCCAGTAACTCCTGAGAATTTGGGAATACGCAGAGCACCTTACCTGGCTCTATTTAATTTTGCTGCAATTTGAGCTGTTTGGAGATGATGTGAAGAAAATTATTAAAGTTCATGAAAATGCTAGTTATATAAGCTACACTTCCTTTCCAGGACCCATACTGAGTTTCTACATTATTGCTAGTACCTATCCAACATACATCACCTATCAATTTATGATCTGCAACTGGAAGTCTTTTTCTCCTTTTTCTATATGTAAATATTAGTAAAAATAAAAAAACCCACTTATTTCTAATTTAAATGATATTTTCTAACATGGCTGGTTATGCCATCTGTTAGTGGGACTGTTCTCTTATTGGGGTATGTTTCTGTTCTTTCAAATGGTACCTAGTTTCAGATGATTCTTCTGACATTTGCTGTCACAAGTAACTGCAGCAGGATGGCTCTTTTGTGCATCTCTATGGAAAAACAATCAGACAATGATTTAGCCCATTTGAGAATAAAACCAGGGAAAAGAGTATGTTTTCCTGTAGTAAAATAATAAATCATATTTCCTGGAAAAGTTGCCCCTGCCATCCTCTATAGCAGGGCTTCGTGCTTAGCCAAAGGCTTTTGGCTGGAGGGGCAAGGGTTGCCTAAATGGGGTGTGGAAGTGGCTTTCTCTGGGCTGGTGAAGAGCTGGAGGGATGGCCACAGAACAAGAAAATAAGGCTTATAGTTACAGTGGTGGCCATGAGGAGACCAGGTGGGCAGAGACTAGAAAAATCAAAGGAATATATTTCCAGCTGTTCCCGGGTAAAGAAAATGTGGACAGAGTGGTGCTGGGCTGGGGCAGGGACATAGAAAGGTATTGGGATGAAGGAAGGTGGCTTGCAAGACAAACTTCAAGAGGTGATATTCCAAGGGAGCTGCCAAACTGGGACAAAGCTACAAGCAAGAGTGACAGAGATGAGAAAGAGTCACCTTGTAACAGCCAAAAGCAGCTGTGCAAGAGGACAGAAGGAAATGCATGTGAAAGCAGGTGAGATCTGGACTGTCACACTTAAGAGACTGGAAGAAGAAAGGCCAAGGAAACTGGTGCTGGGCTCGTCTACACTGGAGATGGCATGTCCACATTCCTTAAAGGAATGGAGGCTGCCTCATGGCATCTTGGTTTCTTCTGGAGCTGAAATATGGGCATACACTGGCCACACTCTCTTCTGTGTCTCCAGAAAGGAAACCTGGGCACACAGGCTGGATGGGAAACGTGATGCTATGCAAACAGGGGTATGAGCTAAGCCACTGGGGTCCTGAGGACATGACCTAATACAATCCAGCTGCTCCATGAACACATGAGGGTGAGATGGCTAGGCATGACCTTCGGGCAGGCCAGACTTGGCAAGGCCAGGCTGGAAGAAAGAAGCAATTTCAGGGGAACTAGAAGAAAGTAAAAGTCCCATCTTTTACCATCCGTGCCTGGACGGACCTCAAGACATTCACAAAGTGCAGCATTGTGAATAAACATGAAGTGACAACTTAACCCTCGTTTGGAGCAAAGACTTTGTGGCAGGTAGAGAGGCTCAAAGCATGGGATTTTAGACACTGTCCCAACGTAATTTCAGTTCCTTTTTTTAAAAATCATTGCACCATCTCATTCATCTCCCAAGATAAGCAATCTTCTCATTCTTGTGAGAAATAAGATGTAGAAAAACTGCTTCTCCTGTTATTTAAGTTGATGGAATTGCCTGATTGTAAAGGTGAGCTTAATTGTTCACCTTGTCAAGCAGCATTCTAGGGGAAGGGCTTCTGCACTGCTATGAAGTTCCTGTGTGACAGCAGACACCTTAAGAGAATGGAGCCTTTCCAGACATGATCGACCTTTCCAAATAGCTAACTGGGTGCTTAGGGTTCTTGTTCCAAGAATGATCATCATGCAAAACCTGTTTGAAGTTATGCTTCAGATGCGTGTAAGCAAATGCTGAAATACAAAATAAGCAAGTGGAGGACATTAAATTGTGGACTCATACATGGTTGTGCCCCAGTGCTTCCTCTTCATACTCCAGAGCTGTATACTGCTTAACACCTTCTTAAATGCCTGCAACACTGTGAAAACAAGTAATACGTGTTTCACAAACATGACACTAAAATGAGAACTAAAAAGGAATGAAGTCATTCAGTCCTCATCAGGACGGGGTTTGGATTTTGAGCAAACATAAACATTGTGAATGTACAGAAAGCATCTTAATAAAATAATGAACAGCTACTAAGTGAGGATTCCAGGCAAAAATACTTTGCAATCTTGTAATTAATGCAACCTTAATTGAGGATTTCCTAATTTCAGGGCATTTAACTATCCTTAAGTATTCCTTTTGTATAGTGTTTTGCTGTACATGACACACTGAGTTACAACTCTGAATATTTGGGACAGATACTCATATGACGTGATACAGAGTTATGGAGAACCAAGAACACATATGCTACACTTGGTTTGTACGCAGTTTCCAAAATGGAAGCAAACCAGGCATACCTGTTTTGCAATTTTTTACATAAGCAGTAATCTTTCTCCTGGAGATTCAAAATGAAGGGAAGTGGCATAGGATTTTAGCAAGACTCACTCACTACACATATACAAGATCTAACACATTGAGTCTTGTCTCCAGCTATGCCTTTTCCATAAAAGAAATTACTTAATATGCAGGTTCCTTGTAGAATTTGATCTCTCATGGCGAGACTTGTTCTCTTTACCCTTGTAGTGTCATAAGCTGTGGATGTAGTTGTATGACATTTTTCACTCCCTCTTTCCTGAAAAGCGTACAGTAAGTTAAATGCGTGTGAAATTACAGGTACACTTTTAGCATCATCTCTAAAGAAAATCCTTCAAATGCCTCCGCCAAGAAAAACATCACACCCTGTTCTTAGGATTATCTATTTATTTATTTCAGTTAAAACAAACATACAATGTTTCATTGAAACTGTGTTGCTGGCCACAAGTCCAGCCAGCAAGGGTAGCTAGGCTGTTGGCCTCTAGCAGTAAGGTGGGTATTTACATATGTACATGGATGTACCGTGGGATGCCCGAATCCGGCGGCCTAACGAGCGTTAGGGCACAGAGGTGGTTCACTTGCTGCATTCAGGAAATCGTAACATCCATGGTAAATAGGAGAGAGAAAGTATTCATGAACCTGAACAATGCTTTCTATGGACCCAAGTGATTCCTGTGTTTATTGCAACATATACATTTGTAATAAATACAATCTTAGTGTTTTCTTACACACCTTAGGCGTAACACACTTGTTTCATCTCTGTAAGCATGACACTTTGTTGAAAAAGGCTCTTTCCTTTGACAGCTGTTACACAGATTACAACATGGACAACTCCTTGAAATGATGTAACAATCAGTAATGAGAGAGGAATATATACATAAATCCTGGACTCCAAACCTACATTATATACATTATACTTACAGTATATACACACATACAATTTATGTACATAGACTATCATAAATATTGAAAAATAGTTTTAGTTTTAATGGATTAATGTTTTATAAATAACATGTTACATTTATGACTGAAATATCATGGAAGACAGTAATGTCTAACTGAGGTGACAGAACAGTGGTTTAATACTGAAGCTGCTCTTTTAGGTGGTTTGTAATGGTAACTTTAAACAGACAGGTTTGGAAAAAAATAATCATTGAAAAAAAAAAAATCACACATTGGAAATCGACCCAGCCAAGTGGAACTCAACTATTGCAGGTGCAGAGTCAGTCATCAAATTATATGACACATAATGTATAATCTGGAAATTGCTACATTCAGAGAAATAGTGAAGTGTACAATACACTATGAGGTGTCATCACAAAAATCTTCTTCCCTTCTGGTTGCCAAGGACTTTGTAGTGACTTCTCACAACTCCTTCCTCTTCTACGGTTGATGTGAGAAAGGAGGATATTTCTCACTTTCTTTTCTCTTTTTAAGTGCTGGCAAGGGAAGCACTTCAACCCTTATGTGCTACAAACTGCTCAAAGGTAGACAACATTTTAGTCCTCTTCCACCTTTGCACATTTGTGGAGGAAGAAAAGCTGCCAGAGTACTGAGGAGGCACGTGCTCAGCACTTCCGTGGAGATCAGGTAACATGGGATAGTTGACCATGGATGTACAGTACCTGAGGCAGAAGTACCTACAGAGCATTAGTCGCTGCTGACTTCAGGATCATTAATTGCCAGTTGAGTACCACCAAATTAATGATACAAATAACACACAAGGAATCTAACTTGTCATTACAGTTTTACACTATAGTCTTAGTGACCAGTACTTACAGTCATGCAGAAGTATCAATACAAAATACCTGCAGTTGTTTTTCCATAGATTTTAAATGGCTGGGCAGAGCTTGACATTATCTGCCAAATGGTGACTATTGTTTAGATTTATTTCTGATTAATTCTACAAGAGCAAAAAAGTCTCAGGCACTGTTTAATCAATGAACTACAGGCCTTTACTTGGTCTCTCTGACACAATGACTGAGTGGGACTTCATAAATTGGATTTTTAAAACATTGTGTCAGATGAAGCCAGTTGACCACATTGCCATGACCATTTCATTAATAATCTCTATCTAGGCTTTTGTACCCAATATTGCTGTGTTTGAGAACCTCTTATAAGCCAAGTACGCTGTTACACAAATGCTACCTCTCTTCAACCTGGGACAAGAATGAAAGAGCAAACATGCACTAGAAACAAAATAGCTCATCACAACCATACAGCACCTGTTTCATCAGCTAGGGCTCATTAGAAACTTTATCTATTTCTGAAGCAAACAAGTATGAGATGACTATCCAGCCTATGAGGTTATCTTTAATACTACTATACATTATAAATCGGAAGAGGAATCCCAGTTGCGTATGTGAAGAGAGTTTGTACCAAGCATGAATTATTGGTGCAGTTACTTTGTGGATTTGACTCAGAAACAGAATAGTCAAGTAATTCAAAATCCAATAATGGATGAGGAATTTGAGAAATACTGTACAGTTTTTGAATATTATACAACTAGAAGACTACATTAGGACTTCTTTTGTTTTCCTACAGAGTGTTTCAAGATAGATTGGATAGAAAAAAATCCCAACAAACATTGTTACAACTGACAATGGACCTTACTAATAAAGGGAACTTGAGGAGGGAGTTTTGTATTAATGGCATCATAGCTTCAGTGCCATTCAGTTTCCATCTACAACAGAAAAAAAAAATCCCAAAAAGCAAAAACCCCAAACCCTCTTTTACTCAATTGCACTACTGAGTACCTCAAGAAGGGAAATGTCAATGCCATCTTTACAATTTTAAATTACCTAAAATTGGTAAATTTTAGGTAATCTAAATAAAATTGGTTATTTAAATAAAGCTGGTTATGCTTTTCTCAAATGTACCCTTTTCTAAAGGGTAGTTTTTTTAAAAATTTGAAAATTTGCATTTCCACACCATTTTTGGTAACTCTAGTTTACTTACGTAAACCTGAAATGATTTTCATGATTATTTTTTCTAAGTGAACTTCATGGAAAGGATTTAGTATCAGAGAATTTTGACCTGAATTGGCTTATTTTCTATTTTGGTCATTCAAAGCATTTTTAAAATAAAATTTCTTCTAATTATGCCCCTACAGAATCATAAAGTATGTTGAGTGAGAAAGGACCCATCAGAATCAGCATGTCCAACTCCTGACCGTGCACAGGGCACCCCAAGAACTACACCACATGCCTGAGAGTGTTCTCTAAACACTTCTTGAACACTTCTTCTGTCAGGCTGGTGCTGTGACCACTTCCCAGTGGTCTGGGAGTGGGGAGTCTGTTCCAGTGCACAACCACCCTCTGGGTAAAAAACCTCTTCCTGATATCCTCTTCCTGACTTAGCTTCATGCCCTTTCCTTGGGTCCTGTCACTCATGACATGAGTGAAGAGATCAAGAAAATCAAACTAAGTTTAATTTAGGACACTAATTAAATATTTTTCTGAGCTCTTCTATGTTACTTTTTCATTCTTTTTAGAAAAGTGTTTCTTAAAGTCAAAATAGTGCTTTTGAGGTCCATAAGAATTTTTGGTACAAAAAATAATAGCGTTTCTCTCTTTCTCTCGCTCTCTCATTGGTTATTTAAACACTTCGCTGTAAATTAAAGAGTTCTTTCTCACATCAAATGGTTCCATTAGGCACATTCAAGTAAAATAACAAAATATCCAAGTAACAATGACGAAAGCCAAACATGGCTTGATAAAAGTCTACAGAGAGTTCTGTCCATTCTCTGGAATGGAATAAAGTTGTCACTTCCTTCAGCCAGACACTCACGTGGTTTGATGTTAATATCCACTTCCATCATGCAGAATAGTTTCTTAAAGACAGAGTTCAGATATTCTACAATCAGAAGAACCATCAACAAAGAATCTGCCTTTTAAAGGAAGCTGAATAGCTCATTTTCGTTCTCAGTAGATATCTGAGTGAACACTGGCATTTGAAGTGGAGTATTACAGAGATTAAACCAGGGCAGTTAATGGCCATCAGACGTAACATTCTGGGTCCAGTCTAAAATAATCAGTGTCATACACCCAGTCATCACAAGTATACCACTTAGAAAGAAGAATGAAGCCTGAAAAAGAAAACATAAAAGAAGTATTTCAGATTCTGCTATGACTGTTGGTAAATCACAGTATACACCTATAAATTCACATCCATGTATAGCACAAATGCCATTGCTCACAGAGGACAAAGTAAAAGAGATCAAGTCAATGACAAGGAGCTAAGTATCTTTCTCATATTTGGAGTACCTTCTCAAATCAAAAAGTACATTTATTTTCAGTATAGCAGAGCTCACCCTCAACTAAGGGAAGCAAATGTAGCTGCTGATACCAGCCAGGCTATGCCACTATGCTAACTTGACTCTGCCTCAGCATGTCTGATTGCATTATGAATCAGTATGCCTGTGATTCGTAAGAGCACCAAGAACAATCAAGATAACCCAAACAATTGGCAGAGATGAGCTTTTATGGGGAAAATTACATAAATAAGTCTTAAAAGAATATTTGAAAAATATTAAGGCTTTTAAAATATAGTTCTTAGGGTATTTTGTTGAAATCTGGCTCTTAGCAGCAACAGAATGACCCAGCTACTGTTGAGACTGAGGGGCAGGGGCTGAGAGAAGTCACTGAAGTGAACCAAGTCTTGTGATGGCCAGTTCCTTGGTTTTGAGTTCCTGTGCAACTCCTTGCAACTAGGCAAGATAACATTAAATGCCAATTCACTGACTACCTTCAGCAAGACTTCAAAATTCATAAATCATGAAAAATATAGTTTAATTTTTTCCTTTGAATTAGTAAGCAAGTGTAGTTACATATTTGTCTATACATACCCCAATCTTTTGCACTGACTTCATTGGTTCCTTCTTCACTAATTTGATATAGAAGGCAGAAGGAAGTATAAAGATCAGCATGGCAGCTGCAGAAGCACCTGTAGAGAAAAAGCAGGGAGATAATTATTCATAAACAGGTAAACATACTCTAATTAGACTGGAACTACTTTTTCTGAGAAAGACTGTTTGATCTGACAAGAAAACGCTTACCAATGAATCCAAAGATGTCTCGGATAGTAGGGACAAAGATAACGAGCAAGTTGGTAAATGCCAGGAGAGCCACGGTAATGGAACAGTGACGCCACCAGCTGAACTCCTTCCCTGCCCACAGCAGCTGGGTGATGGAACTGCGGATCTTTGGAAGGAAGGGGGGGAACAAAACAGACAGTTTAGTCTTCATTCTGGAAGACAGTGATTTGTCACCTGAATTAGACCTTCCTTCTGAAAGTATTTTAACATCATTTCCCTGAATGCTTCAGATTTTAATAGAAGGTGAAAGATGAAAGTAATATGGAGAAAAAAAACAAGGAAAAGTATCTGGCTTGAACAAAAACAAATTCCAGGAAATTTTGTAACCTCTAAGGATGCTGTTCTACAACATACATATAAATGGCCTGATTGTGTCCACAATGTATGTGCAAGAAGATACTGGCTTTTGTAAGCTGATAATACAGCAGTGTAAGTATGTTTATAGAGGGGCAATCTGTTTCATTTTCCCAATACAACCATACCAGGAAAACAATATAACTGAATATCTACTGAGTATCTACTGCTTAGTAAATGATACGTATTTATTGAATTAACAGTATAGCTCTAAATTGTCAAGTTTATCAGAATAAGTTTCCTTTTGCAGTTAAGAGAAAAACTCTTCAGTTGTTCAATTAATAAACAGGAGTTCCCAAATCAGTAAATGACTGCAGCAGTACTGGTGTTAAAAAAAAAATTACTTACTGGGAAAATAACTACAGGTACAGTGAGGGTGACAGCCATAAGTACAGCAAGACGCACAATAAGAAGGAGAACATCAGCACCCAGGTAAGCAGAGTAGGTGTGAAGCAGCTCCGGTTCGACGTTTCCTATAAACAAAACAGTATTTTAATTAGATTTAGTTAACATACTTCTTAAACATGTGTTTCTGCTCTAGATTCCATGCAAATTTTACAGTTACATCAATATGAATTGAAAGTCTCAAGAGCTCCTGTAAGAATGTATCCATTTTACACAGGGATGACTTGGAGACACAGAATCTGGTTTAATCCAATTTTAATCCTATGTCTTGGGCCTAATTCTTTTACTGATCTCCTTTGGGGTGTACACTTATAGAAGTACTAAAAAAAAAAAAAAAAAAAGCTCAACTAACAGTGTATATTTAGAATGCATAGTAAATGCTTGCTTGTTCTATTTTTAAAATAATACTGAGAGTTTGCAGAACATAAATAATTTTTAAAAATGCAGAGAGACAATATTCACCATAAAATGTCAAGTATCCAAAGAGAGCAGCCAATAAATACATGAGGAACATGGCAAAAAAAGACACATAGGACACATTCATCATTCTTTTACGGCTTCGGCTGTAAGAAAAAGAAACATTGTTAGTAGCGAGAACATATTGTTTCATGCTGTATTTGTTTGTTTAGTGAAATTACAGATATATATCTAACACTCACCCCTTCAGTTCCTCATAAATAGGAAGAATTGCAGGATGGCAGACAAAAGAAAATGTTAGGATTGGGACAGCATAAACAGTCTGGAAAAAAAAAAAGTATGTTTCTTAAGTATCTCAACAGATATTAGAAATTTAATTTACAAAGTCATCAGGAGGCTCTTCAGTTTTGGTCCTATTTGATAAAGACCATGCTCTTGATGAAGACCGGCTATTCTTTACAATGAAAACTTTGGAAAAAGTTAAAACAAGTTCATATTTTCTTAAACCCAAACCCTGAGGTACCAAATAGTCTAAAAATGTCACTGAAGTCCATGCTGAGCTGAATGTATTTGCATTCAAAATCATGTTCAGCAACTCACAGGCTTAAGCCATTATATCTTGAATTTGGTATTGAGTATTACACGTGTGGAGAGTCACCACCGTAATTGGGAGCATTCATAAGTCAAGAATTTGTGACTGGGAACTAGTCAAACATCCTACTTGCACGCTTCTACAGTTTTCTTCATCTTCTGCCAACTACTTTTTAAAATGCTTCACTAACTTCCTTGAGAAAGTTTGAGAAATACTGTGCTGAAGAATGAGAAAGGTGTTTTTTGCCACTCAAACAGGAACCTCAAGCTCCTCTAATTTCTGTGTATTTGTCACGTAGAAACACCCAGTCTGCATGAGGTAAACAGTGCCCATGTCTACTGAACAGGAAGTCTTAACACATCCCAGTTTTAAAACTGGGCAACTGCTTGAAGGAAAAATGACCTAATTTATCTGCTACATACTTAGTCTCAGTTATTTTCAACAGAGCATCTGATTTTCAGTCAGTTACCTGTGAATTGAAGATGAAATATTTTGGCTTGCACATATCATCAGTTGTTATATTTTCATTTACCAAAGGTGCCACTGTTGCATTAAATAATGTCATGTTCATGATGACACTGTCCATAGGACAAGGAATCTGAAACATCTTCCAAATTACCTAGAAATAAAGCCATGCATTTATTACTTTGACTAATGCAAGATATGAAAATTTTTAAAAACTGTGCTTAATTTCACTTTGAAATGCAGTTTTACAAGGACTGGAAGTTTACAAGATTATACTTACAACAATCAGAAAGAAGACCATGCAAAGTAAGGAAAAGCCACTGGTATAGCCCAAATACCCTGTGATCAAGAAAGATAAAAAAAATCTAAGATACAATAAACAGAAACACCATTCAAGCCAAAACATTATGACAAAACATATTCTGTCAAGTGATCTGGTTTGATTGTCATTTCCTTAGCATTACACAGAACAAGTTAATTATTCATTGACTTTCTGCTAATTCCAACCCAGATCTAAAGGTTCTGAAAGACATATTAGGGTCTGTACATACAGTGAATCTGTAATGTTAAACTTTTTAACTTAGAAGAAAAAGAAGCAAACTAAAAAGCCCCACAGCAACAACTACATGAATCGATTATTGTATACTAAGAATGATATAGGATTAATTTTAATAGCATGCACTACCAGATAACTTAACTGTTTTTACTGATTTACTTAACTTCTGGAAAATAGTAACTTGAGAGAGTAATTCACATTGAGACTCTCAGTGATCAAAGTTCCACTACAGCATTCTCTAAATAAACAGCCTGTTAACTGAATTATTCACATATATCACTGAATTACAGCCATTTCAGATAAGGCATCTGGTATGAATATTCTGTTACTCCTCAGGATCTAAAATGAAAAGATACTGCCCAAGGTTAGCAGCCCTATTCTTTGAAAGCTGTTACAGGATAGCTGGTAACAATATTGTGTTTTTCAGGTTGACTAAAATAGGTCAAACTTTGGGATAAGAACAGAAACAAAGTTACTGTTGAGCTTCATGCTAAAGCCATCCTATTTGCTGCCCTTTCATTTTCCACAAACACATCTGTAATTTAGTATACTTGTCTTGATTTTTTTTTCCTTTCTTCAAGGAGACTGACAGCAATTACCTAAATGCTAATTTAGAGACAAGTTTGGAGACAGCTGTTAATTCACACAGCATTTCGAGACTCAAACATTGCATCAACACATTTCCCCACAGTATTTCCAATGGGTTTTCATTTTGATTGCTCACTACTACTTACCTAGATTTTTCAGTAAGGACAGGGGAAGAATGAGGATGACAGACACCAGCAGCACTAAATAGTCACCGTTGAGATACCATTCCCTGTAGAAAAGAAGGCAATATTTGTAAGTAATGAAGTATTTAAAAATTACATGTGCAATTTAGTCTTCCCTCTTATATTCTACAACATATGGCTCCTTACAAAATTCACTACCTAATGTCACAAATGACAGAATTTAATTTCCTATATGGACCTAACACCCTACAATAGTTTTTTATCTCACCCCAAACCTGCATTGTGCCTTTCCTTTAGTGTCCTTTAATAAAAATAATAACATCTGGAAGTCAGAAGACAGAAAAGTAAATGATTGGTTAGAAAAAAGTCAAGTGGGATCAATCATGGAAAAAATATAATTTTCGTAAGTGCTGGTTCCCAACTCTCCAGATGTGTTAGCATATTGCAGGGCCCCAGCAGGGTTTCCACTTTTACTGGAAATAACATTCGGTTGGGTGCCCTGTGGGAGTTAAAGAAAAACAGCTGAGGGCTGAAGGTAAGGCAGTAGCTCAAGCCTGCTGGCTGAGAAAACTCCAGCAAGCACTGGGAGTCTCTTGGAGGCACATTTAGTCCCTTTCAGTAGGGAAAACATGGTAAGAACTTCAGAAACTTTTTCCTTCAGAACATTTTTGCCATTTTTTCTGTAAGAAGGAGTAGCTATTTTTTCACAAAACATTTTTGAGCATTAGAAGATTAACATCTTTTTTTCGAAATACATAAAAACAAAGTCCTACAGGACAATCCTATATGCTTTAAACAATTAAAGCAACACTAAGTTACACATTTATTCCCAAGTATTAATACTTTATATCCTGTTATGATATCATTTAACAGTATTTATTTTAAAATGGACTGTATACTATTTAGGTAAACATAATTTAATTCGAAATTTGTATATGCAAACTCAGTTGCTGAATTATAGCCTTTTATATGGAAATGGAAATATGGAATACTTAACATACTTGTTCTGGATTTACATAGTAAATGCAAAAATGATGTAGTCATCTCTTTCCTCAGTTTTACCTGGGATAACTAGATGTAAAAAAGGAGTATTTTAGAAACTTCAGATGTATAGGACATTAACACCATACACCTTTTGTTGTCTTTTTTTAAAATACGGTAGACTTGTGGCAAATTTAAAAGAAATCACAACAAAGAAACTCCTTGCAGTTGATACAATCACAAGAACATGCACTGCTATTGTGCATACCATAGAGAGGCCATCAGGATTTTCAGATCAAGGACTTCAAAGTTTTTCCGTCCTGAAGAGTAAAGAATGGGATTGTGCAGTTTTATAATATAGCCGAGTACTTTAGAAGTTGCTAAGCAAATTTTAATAGTGGAGCTAGTATTTGTAATACTGTCTCAGAATTCCAGAAGTTCTCTTACAGTAAGCATTATTTTGGGACACTTAAACAGGTAAGTGCTTACATTTTAGGCCCCAGGCTGCCAGAGTGGAATCCATGCCAATGGTGGCCACCCAAACTCCCCTAAGCAATGCATGGAGAGAGTCAGTTAAATGGGGCTCGTTTGCCAGAGCACTGAGAAAATATTTACTTTAAATCAGTGTACAGCAACCTCGTGCTGGACAACAAGAAAACATTCAAGATACAGATCTCAGTTTCTTAATTTTCACTGCCAGATTTGCAAAGTAGCAACTGTATCCAGTAAGATTCACAGACTTTAACTTTCTCTCTTGAATTGCAACCAGTTTTGAATTCTTTACTGAAGATGGGACAGTTAAAAATATTTGCCTCCAAGCCCCCTTCTAAATACTGGCTACTCCAGGGGCTCTCTTAAGAATTGAAAAATAGGAACTTGGATTCAGCCAAAGGAGAGACATGAACCTTTCCAGCAAAGAATTTGTAAACATAACACTACTAAGTAAATAGGGTAGGTACGGTATTTGAGTACATTGAAAAAAAAAATTAGGCTAGCACTCTTATTATGACAATATCTATCAGCAAGCTGTATGAACATCACCAAATGGCTTGAACCCCTTGGGGAACACGGCAGAAAAATGCCTACCTTCTGAACTCAGGCTTAGATGTAAGTTGGAGTCTTGAGCTGCTCAGCCCTCTCAAGACTGGGACACTTCAGGACAAGGCACAGAAGTACAACTCTGAAGAGTGAGATTTATAGCACTTAACACTATCCATCTGAACTCAGGCATCTTGTTTTCACACACCCTCTCAACACAGACTGATATGATCAACTGTTCTTTGGAGATGCACAAAATGTGTCCAAGTCAGGTGTGCTGAACTGAACCGATCACTACAGAGGATCACCCTTCTCCACTGATTGTACTAAAACCATTAGTAATGGTGATCTCAAAATATGGTTAGATAAAATGAACCCTCTTTTTAAAGCCAAGCAGAAAAGCCACTCTGGAGTCAAGGTGTCTACAGGACCAGATGGCAAGGTATCTACCACTCTAGTCTTGGGCATATAAACTGTGGTTTAGGTCAATGTTTAGTCTCTGTATCTTTTTGAGAACTGTTCTTTAAGACATTCCTTGCATAACTGCACCTCAGCCTTACATTTAATCACTTGCCACAACATTAATACTAGAAAACCAAATTAATCAGACCAAACCATTTTGAATGCAGTAAGGAAAAACCAAACCAAACCAAACGAAAAAACCAACCATGATCACATTTATCTTTCCTTATCAAGTGTATGTACTGACTGGTACATACATCAACACTTACCTGGCGTTCCTTACAGAACAACTTTCTGCAATATGATGCGATACCTGTATTTCTCTACTCTTTTCCCAGGTCAGGCTGGATCTAAATGAAGTGAAGCACTCAGGGGAAGGGAAAACTTACTGTATCTCTGTCTGAATAAGAAGCTACCCTACGGTGTACCGAACGTGGTCTTCATATAAAAATATATAGTCTCCGTATTTGTTTCTCCTAATAGTTTCTCTGATGAGGAGTTCTAACACCTACCCTGTGGTCTCTTCGATGTTCATAAATGTCTTGATGACCAATGGTAACTCATATTTCACTATGAAGAGGTAGCTTGACATAGCTGTAGGTGAATAACATCATAGATCATTACAAATATAGAATATGCCACACGATGCAAGAATCACATAACATGTTTCATAACTTCACTTGAACACAAGCAGTTAATGAACACATGTTGTGTGACAAATAAGTCTCCAAGAATAAGCAGGGAACAATTACTATGGACAGTACAGAAGTTTTAAGATCTTGTCCTCACCTCCAATGTTCTGCATTGTAATTGATCCAGAAGCAGCAAGTTTTCCAGCCATACCAAAAGCCTTCATTCCCAACTGTTCATACAATAAAGAGCCTAAAAGAAAATGCAATATCCCATGGGAAGGGTGTATTTCACAAATATACCAGAAAAAACAAATACTATATATTTGAAAAATAGCAATTTGCCATACCTCCTTCATTGGCAGTCTTCAAAAGAAGATGCACTGAATACAAAGAAAATATTGAGACAAACAGCAGGAGTATCCTGGGGAGAGGAAAACATGAAAATTTGTAATGGCCATAAATGACTTATTGTAACCCTATTAAATAAAGATTTTTCAAATATAAACATTATCCATATTAAAATACTATATGGGAAAAAATATAGATTCTAAGTTAAAAGTGTTCTGAAAACCCAATTAATGTTGTGTGTAAAAAGGATTTTATACTACATTGCATTTCAGAGGCATACGAAGAAATTCTAATATAGGCTTGAACAAGGATTCTATTCAGAATGAAGTGGCATGAGCATCACCAAGTGTCAGGCTACTATACTTGGCTACATTTGATAATAAATAACTTAACAAAGTATCAATGGGAACGTGTATGGGTGGGGGGAAGGTTTGCATCCTTGTAAGAAACTGTATTTTTCCCCCATCTTCCTGCCCCTGTTCAACAGCGTGTCATGCACCTATCAACATACAGTTGAGGCTAACTACAGCTGAAGTGAAGATTATCTCTTGGTCTTAAAAGAAATCAGCTTTTCAGCTTAAACCTGTGTTATGTCCTTTTTCTTTATGTAAGGATGAAACTGCAAAAGCCTTAAAGAATTGACTGAAAATTCAGACTCATTGAGAGCTGTGTTTTCAAATGGAAATACACATCTATTTTCATTTAAAAAAATTCTTTCCTCAAAAGTTAACTCTTCAGATGTGCTTACATGGGAATCGCTAGTGGCTTGTTTATCTTCCCCACAGCTTTTACAGGCAATGCATATTATTTCCAGAAGCACATTTGCATCACCTAAAATTCGGATCTCTCAACAACAAATCTCTCCCACAACAAATGCACTTCCTGGAGTGGCACGCTAGGGGGGACTTCTCGGCTGCTGGAGAACACAGTGGAAAATTACAAAGCATTAAAAAAACCCCCTTGTCTTTCTTATACCAATACAAGCATTTTGCTTAATAGGAAACCTGAGAATCAGCATATCAAAAATGGCGTAAAAAGGGCAAACCTCATTTCCCAGAATACATTTCCTTTCATGTAATTTTTAATGTTGGCCAAGTAAGTAAATGCAGCACAAAGAACTGGAAACAAAAAGATCTGAGAAGCTTCACAGAGCTGTGTAGGATCTTATATTACTGGTGCGAATTCAACACTAACGCATGCACGCAAATAAACCTCTCTATTTCTGACAGGTAGATTTGACTCAGCCATTGGGTAGAAACAGCACAGCTGAGATGTGCCAGGGTTACACTAAATAGCACAGACCCTGGACCTCTCAATCCTAACCTGGAATAGCTGCCTACAGTGTAGACAAGATCAGTCAGCAAACTCATCTTGAAGCTCACTCTGTTTCTGGCTTCCAAACCATTCTATTCATTTATTTAGTGCTGACACAAGTGACAAGTCACAGCACTTACACAAGTGCCTCCATAGTCTTCCAAGAACTTACTGCCTTAATCAACTGCATCTGGATCTGATACTGTAACCTAGTTATTAAGGGATGCCTGTAATGCCCTCACTTGTCATCATAAATCGTCAGTTTAATCTGTGATTAACTGCTTTCCTGCCTCACAACTGTACGATCCACAAGTTTTGAAAGGTAACAAGCTAGTTTGTCTTTGAAACAGCACTAATGCAAATAGATCTGAATACAGTATCTGGAAATAAAAAGCAACTAAATTGCCTCAGCATCCAATTGTTAAATCAAGAGTTTTTTCCTCAGAAAAGAGGATCCCCCAAGTCTGTTCAAATAGCTAACCTTAAACACTCTTTTTTCCTCTCCTCAGAGACATTTTAATGTGCATTACACTGATTATCTTTCATGTGCTGCAGAACATCTTCAGAGCATGACACTGATGTATAGAGAGATGAAGTATCTCTTATAGATTCATGCTAAGTGATTCATTCAGTTTAGCATCATCTAAGCAAGTGAAAATTTTAGTAAAAGGTTTACAAATCACCATATACTTAAAATCCTTTAGGTCAGAACTTCACACGTTGGTAGTTTCCTCAGGAAACTTGAGCACCACCCAATACACTGTGAAACATCTGGAAGTAAATCTGACCTACTTTCTGGAAATCTGGCAGCAGAGTCAGGGAAATTTTGAACTAAACATTGCTCTTCACATGTTCTTGAACATTCAGCACATTCATCTATTTCCAGGATAAAAACACAAAGTTTCTTTAGACATATCCATGGATATTCATTTGCAGTCAATTCACTGATACTACATCTTGTGTGAGCTGAACTGCCTCCAATATGTGAAAAAGGTACTTTCCAGGACATTCAAAAGCACTGTACATAACTTTATCGTTATGTCACTTCCAATTACATTACTGTGGTTCTGTCCTACACCTCAAAGCTTTTGCCAATGTAGACAGGCCAATAAAGGTATCCTGGTTATTTCACACCCCTCCCTTGTAGGCAGACAGCAATTTTTATAGGTGTAACTGAAACCATACCCCTGAATTGAGTGAAAGTATAGCAATAAAATGGACTTCTTTATTGGTTAAGTACATTGTAACTCTGTAGGCACAACTATGCCAGTTGAGGAAAGCAAGACCACATCCCCCACTGGGGCTTGGATAATAGAACTTTCAGGGAAAGTCTATCAGTTATTCATAGAGAAACTACAGCTAAATTAAGTAAAATTCACTGCAAATAGTTTTTGAGAGTTGCAGAACTTGCAATGAATCTGTTTAATTTTTGCAGGTTCTTCTGACTGTATCACAATCTTTAAATTTAAAACAAGCCATAAATCCTAAAATGCAATTCGGCACCTATGAAAATGACTAGAGATTTTCGAGGGGTCATATCATTACACCAATTATTTTTCCATTATGAATTACACACCAGAAAGATGGAATTTTTATGATGAATCGAAAGATACTTACACAAAAAGGGCAATTCCGGTGTTAGCCATGGCAAATGAAAGACCAAGGATGCCACTACCCACAATAGCATTGCTCAGATTAAATACTGACATTCCAAATGAAGTAGTACCCGGATGCTGAGGAAAGGCAGATAGGTAGTAATTAATAGAAAGTTATTACTCATCTCAGCATTAAAGCAAACATTAATTTGGCAGTACGTTTTTGTTTGTTTGTTTATTTAGAGCGTCATTGCTGGGTACTTACATACTGAGTTTCATATTTCTTCTTTCCAAGGTTGGAGTCGAGCAAGAAATTTTGGTTTTCTGGATCAATATCCGCATAGTGGCTGCAAAATAACATTGCATCATTAGCGACTCTTACGGGCAACTCGCATATTCACTTCCCGATCAGCATTTCCAATCCATTTCAAAGGGAAATGGAAAACCCGATGGAATAATCCCGAAAGAACCACCCCGCCTGCCGCTGTGCCAGCGCGCGCCGCGTTGCGCCCGTCTCCGGCCGCAGCGATTCCCGTGTTTCCGTACGGACTGCCGACAGGCGCGGCACCGCCGGGTCCCCGGCTGGTGCCGCCCGCCGCGGGGCGGCGGAGCACCCTCACCTCTTCATGGCAGCTGGCTTGGTGGGGTAGGGGTAGCTGAAGTCGTTGCTGTTGGAGCTGTAGCTGCTGCTGTCCTCGTCGGGCGAGATGTTGAACTTGCCCATCTCGGCGCTGCTCATGCTGGCGGGGCGGGGGTCGGGGCTCGGCGGCGGCCGCTCTTTTGTCCTTGCCGGCGGGACTCGCCGCGCCTGCG